>BPLR01018026.1:0-95864 GCA_021605095.1 Caerostris extrusa | reverse complement strand
ATATTCATGTCTGATTTATTTACCTAAAAGGAAGTATAGATAAAATTATAATACGCCACTAATAGTTTTCTAACTACTTAGCGAGCCATGGAACAAAATTTAAAAACTGCTTCGTTAGAAGAATTTTAAGTGCAATATTTGCAAAGCAATGTTGTTAACATAGAATATAAATGATTGACATGCAAGGAGGCTTTGTTTTCATTTAAGAAGATTATTGTTTTTTAAGAAGATAATTTGCTGCTTTAGTTATACTTTCGAATGTTTCTATAAGGCTATTATAGTATTTTGAATTTATAGACATTCATGTCTGATTTATTTCACCTAAAAGGAAGTATAGATAAAAATTGTGAGTACGTCTCTAAATAGCTATAAAACTAAGCGGGCATGGAACAAAATTTCAGTAAAAAGTCTACCTTAGAAAATTGAAGTTCAGGAACAAAAATTAAATTTTTTTTTTTTCAAAATTTACTCTTTAAATGCATTTATTATTTTTTGGTTCGTGTTTGTTGTATGATAAAAATAAATTTTTAATACAATTTTATTGATAGGGATATATGTTTTTTAGAAGAAATGTATCGAATATTTAAATATCAACATAACTATGCATTCAGATATTTTTTTTAAATTACGATGTTCTTTTAAAACTTTTTCCTTGTAATAAATTAATAAGAATCAATGAACAATTTTTTAGTGGATTTCTTTGTAATACTTGGAACATAGTATAATTAGTTTAATGATTATTTTGCCCATAGGTTTGATAATTGCAACAAAAAAATCTTATAATGAATCGTTTCAATAAACAAATTATTTCAATAAATTTAAAATTTTATATATATTGTAATACTTAAAACAGAGCACCATTCGTTTAATGATTATTTTTGCACATAGTTTTGATAATTACAAACCAAAAAAATTCTATAATGAATCGTTTTGATAAACAAATTATTCAATAAACTTAAAATTCTAGAGATCCATATTTTTTGCTTTTTTCTGAAGATTGGGTGAAAATGATTAAAAAATATAAAAAACAAATAATGTTTCAAAATGCTTAAATTTTTTTTAATGTTAAAATTAGCTTTTTAATTTATTGTAATTAAAGTCAATAAATTAAATTAGAAGAGTAAAAATGTCTTGAACTGAAATATTCATTATTAAACCTGAGATAATACATTTCGTAGCAAAATAAGAAATGAAAATTTACTTACTTTTTACATTTTCAGAAAATTAAATAAGAGTTAAAAACCAATTTATGTTGAGTAGAAAAATCTTTTATTGCCAGAATGAACAAGAAAAACGTAAGAGAACAAAATACCAGAAATATTTAATACTATACACTCAAAAATTAATTAAGCGAGCATATCTAACTTTTTATGCAAAGTAAACAAATTTAAGAATATTGACATGGGCCTAGTCTCAATTAATTTTAAACAAATATAGTTGAACTAGAAGCACTTCAGCTGCAATATATGCTTTCAGCAACAGATTAGCGAAGATTCATCAACGTAAAAATATTTAATCTCAAGAAATTTTCAGAACCAAGAGTAGATTTTCACCTGAAAATATTTATTGATTGAAAAATAATTTTTATTTTGGATTATTAAGTTATTTTTCCTAAAGTAAATATGCGATTAATTTAATGTAAAGTATTTTTTAATTGCTTTAAAATGAGTAACGATTATGAATTTCTAAAAAACCTTCTGAATTTCTCTCTTTTCTGGTTTTAAAAATATAAAAATTAATTTATTAAATTAATAATATAATTACATTTTGTATTAATGGGGTAATCGTATTAAATTAAAAATACAAGCTACATTTATAGGTAGTATTATTTGTATGTGATGGAAAATAAATTTGGTATCCATATAACGATGTAATTTTCTTTAATATTTTTTAATTACGTATATTAATAGCTTTTCATTAAATATCTTGATATAAAAGAAGCTTTTTAGCATAATGATAGTTATTTTGTTTTTATATATTAAGATAAAATTTCTTATTATAGTTATAATTATTATTAAGAAAAATAATTATAATAATTAAAGATACAATTATAATTTTTATTTTTATTTTGCAATTAATTATTGTATAATGATATAAAGCGCTATATATAGTCTAATAAAGTTTAAGCTTTCTTAGATAAGAAAATTTTCAGAATAGTGTATTTAATTTTTAACACTCCTTTCTACATGCTTTAAGCAATTTTTTTTGCAACTAACATCAAAATTTTTTTTGAAATATATTACATAGCAGAATATTAGTTTTACTTAAACGATAAAAATTAAATTAGTTGTCCCATGTTAAATTTTTTGATAACATTAATTAAATTATAAAATGTAGTAACGGAGGCCATAACAAAACAAACAAACTAAAAATAGTTTTCTGAAATGGAGGATGTATATGATTATGATGCATATAGGGATTGCAATACCGGTATACTTGGATACCGAATACCGGTATTTTGAACCATTTGTACAATTTTGTAATATCCGGTATTCACAAGTTTAAATACCGTTTTCGGTATTTACTAGAAATTTAGAATTCTTATCTGTGAAATTCTTATTCAGAATTCTTATCTGAAAACTAGAAATTCTTATTTGTGAAAACAAGGTTGTAGTTGTGAAGAAAGTGTGTAATATTTTATACTTTTTAAATTGGGGAGTTTGTTATTTACATTGTATTTGCATATCATACTTTAGAGTTCAAAATATTTTTCAGATTCATTATATATATACTCATAAATAATTCCCCATAATAATAAATTAGAATAACTTTAAAGAACATAAAAAATCAGCTGATAATACCTCGGTTTATGTTTTTTAAGATCACATTTCAAAATTTGTAATAATACCACAGACTGAATAGTGATATTTACACTTTTTGTTATTTAAATAAATGAGAAGTTCTTTCACTTTTTGTGATTCTTTATATACTGTTATAATTTATAAGTTACAAATTTTTGTGATATTTACATTCACTAATAAAACTGGCAAATAAAACAAAAAAACACCTGTGTTTTCTTTCTTTTCTAAAATTTCTACTACTGGTATTAAAACCGGTATCCCGTTATTAACATCTAAAAAAATACCGAATACCGGTATTGAACTTTTTGGTCCGATATTGCAATCCCTAGATGCATAGTATAAAGTATTTTTTTATGAGGCATAATCCTGAGAAAGCTTGTGGTTCCATATTACAATTAAATTTAAAATTATCATTGAGGCAATCGGGATTTTGAGTTAAATTTTTAAATTAGTTGTTTTTAAAATGAAAATAAAAAATTTCGCTGAAACATTTGTAATACCGTGTCCAAAAAGTTAACCCAATTTTCAATTTAAAATTCCCGGGGCTTATGGAATTTCAATTTTTCTTTTTTTAGGTTGCTGGCACTGTCCTTGACATCTGTGTGAGAATTTGACGTCAAAATATTCCTTAGTGTTTGAGTTACGATTGGCTTTGTGAGACGCTAAAACTGATTCCGGTGATTTTGAAATGTCTGAATTAATTGAGCAAAAGAACTTGCATTCAATTTTGTTTGCGGAAACGTATAGAATGTTGCAGAAGGCATTCGGTGAGCATTCCTGTATCGGAAAGAAATGTTTACAAGTGGTATAAACAGTTCAAAGAAGGCAGAAAACGCGTTGAAGGCGAAGATCGTGCTGATGATGTTGGAATTTAAAAAGGATCGGTCAATTTCATTTCGGGCCTCAAACGCGTCAAATCGATTGGTACTGAAAACACTGAATGCGCCAGCTCATATTGCATTGATTCTTTGTGACTTTTTCAGCTAAAAATTAAACCCATATCGTTCCACAACCATCGTATTTACACCGAGCTACTTCTGGCTATTCCTGAACTCAAAAGACCACTTCGGGGACACCGTTTTGAGTCGCTTTCGGGAGATTCAACGTGCTTTGAAGGCCATCCATGCCGATGACTTTCTAGCATGCATTGAGGATTGAAAAATAGTTGGCACAAATGCATTGTGTCCGGAGGGGATTACTTTTGAAGACGATGAAATTTATTTGGAAGAATAAATAAAGAGTTTTTGAAAAAAAAAAAATAAATTGGAAATGATAATAAATAAATAAATGATAAATAAATGATAACAATTTTTTATGAATAAATTTTTTTCAAAACAAAGATTTGGAACATTATTGTTGTGAAATTGAATTGATTGTATTTAATGTTGTGATTATTTAGGTATAACAAAAATTGCATTTCTTTAATTAATAATTATTTAATTATAATTTATAAGTTACAATTTTTTTTGTGATATTTTACTTTCACTAATAAAACTGGCAAATAAAACAAAAAAACACCTTTCTTTCTTTTTCTAAAATTTCTACTAAAAAATACCGAACACCGGTATTGTACGTTTGGTCCGATATTGCAATCCCTAGATGCATAGTATAAAGTATTTTTTTATGAGGCATAATCCTGAGAAAGCTTGTGGTTCCATATTACAATTAAATTTAAAATTATCATTGAGGCAATTGGGATTTTGAGTTAAATTTTAAATTAGTTATTTGGAAACTATTATTAACTATTTGGAAAAAAACTAAATATTAACTGTTTGAACAAAATTTTAGTACTATAAATAAAATCCAGTACAAACTTAATCTCTTAAAACTGATGTGTTAATTAAACTGCCATGAATTGTAGTACTGAAAACGGGCGATAGATGGCGCTGTTTCTAACGGGATATCTCGATTTCAGACGCAAGCATGTGATAACGGAGATCGGCCGCAGAGGAAAAGCATTTCAAGCGACCTCCCTACCATGAGCGACGAACGCCCCAAGCATCTTGGTGCCGAGTCTTCTAACCGGAAGCTCAAGAAGCTGTTCAGCAGTTGAATGTAAATAAGCGGGGAAGTTCGAACCCAGAGGGCAAGTTTTTTTGTAAAAACAAAGTTCAAACTTTTCCTTAATGCTTTAGAAAAGGCGACTTCCCAACTTCCTTTATAAATAGAAAACACTTTGGGGTTGTTTTTGGAAGATTACAGAGTGAGAGAAGAGAGAGAAAAAAAGAGGCGTTTCAATTCGGTGAAAAGTGTGCCAAATGAAATGTTGAAAGAAATTGGTTGAGTGTGACTTGTGATTGTTTACCGCTAATTAAGTTTGGAATGAATGTTCTGTAAAGAATCTCGACCCTGAAAAATTCTTCGTATTTTTAGTCCTATTCCAGTTGTGTACCTTTAGTTGTAAGTGATATACATAGCAGCAGAAAACATCTAATTAGTCTGCAAGCTTGCAATTTAGTATAAATGGTAATAAACTTTCAAGGTATTAACTATAACGACTTTACCAAGAAAACTTCTATATACAAGTGGACTGTATTTTGACTTCAAGGACTAAGCAATTGTATTGGGTACTTTTTACTGAAATCTTAGTTCTGTATACATTCTCTTTATTCTTGGATTTGTTGTTAAAGATACCAAAAATCTCAAATAAACGATGCTATTGGAGAACCTTGACTGGGACTTTCTGTAATTGTATAAAGGAACTCCTTTTGAAAAACTTTAAATTAGAAAAATTGGATATTTTTCTCTGAATAAACAACCTTTGGACACATTTATTCAGATCTGAAATTGTTGTTGAACTTCCAGCTCATCCATTCCATATCTGGTTTATCTTTACCAAAGACAAACTAAAATTTGTGGTTAATATGTGCTTTTTCATTCTTACCATCACCTTGTGGTTCAATTGACTGTTGAATATTTGACCATGGGTTGCACACCAAGCATTCACGTTAACCAAGGCGGTGTTGTCCACTGCAGCCAAGATGACGATTCCAACGGTAACAGCCAGCTGATTGGAGTTCCTGGCAATTTCAGAGCCACCTGCGATGGGGCAGAAGGCACAAGTCGAGACCTTCAGCTCGATTCGATCGTCCCTAATGATTTGTCACCCTACGAAGATGAACTCTTCAAAGGATCCGTTCTTTTCCAGACCAATGATGCCAGAGAAAAAGAGGTCAGATTTACTTCCATTATATATATATATAATTTTTTTTTTTTATCTGGTTATCATCATGTATTTAACTGAATAATCCTCAGTGTCTTATTTATAATTCTGCATTTTGGGCCATGTCCTTCTTTGCTAAAAATTAATTGCATATGATCTGTCATCAAAATTATATATAGTTGATGTTGATCATTAAAATTGTATGCAGTTGTGTACATATATATAATTCTTAAGACTATATTATACATATAAACTTAAAATATATAAAACAACAATAATATAAATTCGTTAATATCTCAAGTGTAAGTATTTCTTGATGTTACTTTCTTTTAGGTTATATTATTAAATATGTTTGATTTTATAAGCCTGATTCTTGAACATATTTATATTTGACCTGTTATTTTTCTTTCACTAAAATCAACAATTTTTAAGTTTAATTTAATTTTTTTATTTTCATGTCACGTTAGAATTTTTTAAAAGGTTTTCATTATTCAATTTTAATACATAATTTATTTCAATATTTGGATTGTGGAAGATTGCCATATAAATATTCAATTATTGATTCAACTATTGAAACAACTGAAAAGCGATTCAACTTTTTTTTTTTTTTCATTTCTTTATAATTTTTTTAGTACTTTATTATAAATTTTGCAATCCCGTTTATTTAATAATGTTTTATTATAATAGTAAAGGTGTTTTTTTAGTTAGTTCAATTAATAACAAAGCATACCAAGCGACACACGAAGAGTCATATAACCGCTACTATCGTCAAGTCATTCAAAATTGTTGAAATGAAAATTCCCTTTACCAGTCATATTGGTGACTGTCCTTAATTGAAGTCCTTCATAAAATTTAATCAATTGAAAGTAATATAATTGGTGAAACCAAAGTAAACTAAAAGGCGTTAACTATCAATTTGTGTTTCTTATATATTTTTATCATTTTTTTGCAAATTTAATAAAATATCTTCGTTGAACGACTGATGAAAGAATTAAATTAAATTTGATTCCAATTAAATAATATACGTTATTTAATTGGAATAATTAATTAATTTTAATATGATGTTAAAATTTTTTAAAAATTAAAATATAATATTTAAGAAACATAAAAAGCATTTTTTTTTGCTTAATTGTTTTTATCAATTAAAAATGCAATTCTTTTTTTTAACTTTCTCATCATGACATTTTTTTATTGAGAACATTAGTTTAATTATTGGTTAGAAAAAGTTTCAAGCCAAATTTTATTTTTAATTTTTTATTTTTACGCCATTACATCAAGTTGAATTTATTTTCAATTTATGCATATCCCTTTTTAATTCGGCATTTACTTTAATAACTTGGATTGTGTTGAATTCCCTCTAAACTTTTAATTTTACAAGGAATTTTTGTTTTTCGGTTTATTCTTGAAATTAAAAAGGGATTTTAGTTTCTCTCCTCCTTTCTTTATGAATTGCTTTATATTTTTAAATAAATTTTAAAATAATTAAATTTTTGCAAGAAATTAACCATTGAACCAAAAATATTAGAAAATGCAAATATTACATGTACATTAATAATGAGATAAAACATATTCATAATTATATATATATATATATATATATATATGCTTTTATTTGTTAAAAATTTTAAAAAGTTAATCAAATAAATAAATTTTATCTTAAAATATCTTAAAGAAATACATGATATTATGACGCGCTACGTCAATTTTAGCGTTGTACCATATGCTGGCATTTGGTTGTGCTGATTGCTATCATACAAAAAAAAAAAATACCAGTGTTGATAATAAATCCCAGTAAAATATTATTTAATCAGTTATTTAACACCTTGAAACAGTGTTGCAATATTTATTTGTTTAGTTTGGTGTGATGCATTGTTTTTCTACGTTGTTTGATGATAAAAATATTATTTGTTTTCTGTTAAATGTTTTTTAGACCTAAAAACAATTTTAAAAACCGGTTAGTTGTCAATTTCTGATTTTTAGTAGAAAAGATTTTTAAGCTGTTTTCAATAAAAATAAATTCAATAATGCTGTTAGTTCAATAATAAGTTTAGACGATTGCGGTTTCTCTTATAAAAATTCGTTATTAAATTTATTTCTTTTTTTTTACAGATAATTTATAAAAAATGTAGCATAAAAATAGGAATGTTATAAATTTAATTTTGTGTTATTCTTTAATATTGCATCGCTTAAATAACAGAATTATGCATGGAACTCGTTTTTATAATTTCCCATTATTTCGTATTTTAATTTTTAATGATATGTTTTTTGAAATTAACTTAATTTTAATTCACTAAATTAACTCACATTTCTTAGAAATTAACTCACTAATTAAGGTTTTTTAAATTAACTAAAATTAAGTTAACTTTTTGTAATTATCAAACAGTAATACAAATGGTATAAATAATACTTATTTATTTATAATCAACTATAATTCCTAAAAATTATTCGGCATTTTATTATTTAATTAATTACCTGTTATAAGTAAAATTAAATTCTAATAAAAAAATCTATTTGTAATCGCAAAATTATTCATGTCACAATAGTTGAATTTGTTATTTGGTTTACTGTAGATTATTAAATTAAAAAAAAAAAAAGTGTTCAAAATTCAAGTTTATTCAAATTTACCTCAATAAAAAATATTTACAAACGTTTATAGGCACTTCGTTATAACAATTCCTTAGAAACTATAAAATACAATTGATATTAAACCTTATGTGTTCTAAATGAAAGAATCAAAAACTGTTTTTCAAATTGTGAAGAAAACGACGATTTAAAATGTAAGAAAATCCTATACTAAAATGTTAATTTTCTTTAAAAAAAAATACTTTTTCAATTTTGGATCTTAATTTAAACTTTAAAATTTGTTTTTTTTTTTGCCTCAGCAAATAACATTCTTCTAGTCTGGCGAGTAAATAAGTTTTTGCACAGTTCGTACTGAAAAAATCTTTACTATCTTTCTGCATAAAAATATGCATGAGATTGAAGCATAAGCTATTTATAAATTTATACTATTTTCTTTTGAAGGTGGAACTGGCTGACATTATTTAACAAAAATTTATGAACGTGATTCATTTACATTTCTTTTGTATTAATAATGAAAAACTTGAAAATATTCGGAAATCCATTTAAATTAAGCAAATATATTAAAAGTGTTTATTTGTTTTCTACAAAAATATTTCTATCTGAAACAGAAATTAAAAATTTTCAAGTCACCTAATAATTGCTTTGATTTATTTTTAGGAATAATATTCTTTAAAAGCGTTCTTCCTTACATAGCTAAGTTTTGATACGTTTATCCGGATCTTGAAAATAATAAAAACATTTAATAATTTAATTTTCATTACTTTTTGCATTAGTTGCAGTAACTTTGTAATTTTGACAAAATTCACCCATTATGCATGCATTTTATTATTTTTTACAGCAGGAGAAAATTTTTCATCTAATTGAAATGAAATAAATTTAATAAGTGAAGACCAGAAATTTATTTTCACCGGATTCTTCTAAATAAGGAAGGTTATTTGTAAATAGGTCTCCAGGTTGTATCTAAATAATGAAGTAAAATATAATAAATACAGCAAAAATTTTAAAATGGAAAAGTTTCCAACTATTCAACAACGAAAACAAAGCAGGATATTTATAAAATTAGACTAAATGAAATAAAATAATTCATAATTGTTCTTAAATAGAACTTTTTAAAGCAATTTTCCACTAAGGTTTTTCTTATCTTTTTGCGTGTTGGCATATGAACCCGCTAAACTTGTTAACCATTTTATAAACTTTGGTTTTGTTGTCACTCTACAATTATTTTCTGCACACTTTAGACCGGTATCTACAGTTTCGAACCACTAACAAACATCCATACCACAGCCAGTATTCGAATCCGAGGCCTTTGGCACCAAAGGCAAGAACGCTAGTTAATTGGCCATCAGAACGCTTTATAAGCTTTGGTGGGACAGCTTTGCTGAAAGGAATATATATATCTATAAAACCTTCTTTTTTTAAATAGTGACGGAGGTAATAATTCCTTACGAAAAAGACTTTGAGAGGTAATTCATTTGCATATTATATAGTAAAAAAACCAGGAAAACCTTAAACATGCAATGCAATGTCTATATCAGACATCCTGTTACAATTGTAGAATAATCCAATCGTTAGTTATGGTTCTTATAGATAGGCCCTAGTTCTATTGTAAGTTACCTAACGTTCACTTTCACTGGGTACGAGCGGGGTGTTTTTTAAAAATGTTTAACAAAGTATAGGCGAAATATACAAAAAGGTATTGATCTAAAATTTAATTTAGAAAACGAATATCTGTGAAAGGAATATCCGTAAAACCTTCTCTTGAATAGTGACGAAGGTATCAACTCCTTACGAAAAGACTTTGAGAGGTAATTCATTTATGTATCGTATTGTAGAAAATCAGGAAAACCGTAAACATGCAATGCAATGTCTATACCACACATCCTGTTACAATTGTAGAATAATCCAATCGTTAGTTATGGTCTATTGTAGGCTACCTAACACTGACTTTCACAGGGAAGAGTGGGGTGGTGGTTTTTATGAATATTTAACAAGTTATAGGCTAAACATACAAAAAAAAGAGGCTGCTCTATGCTGCTGTTCTAATGCAGCTGGCAATAGATATAGTAAATCCTTATGCCATAAGCAAGGGCTGCACCGCTGTTACTCATTTAGCACTACCCAGGGAGCACGTGTAGCTTGAAAATATGTTACAGACGCGAGTAACAGTACCCACACAACACTCTACGATCCTTTTAGGACCGAGACCTACGGTTTTAAGTGGATTCTGAACCACTACAAACATCCATGGCACAGCCGGGATTCAAACCCGATACCTGTGGTACCGAGTGCCAGAGCGCTAGCAACTCGGCCCATCAGGCCCCAGATGTTGCTTTATAATTTAACTTAAAATAATGAATTAATTTTAAAATTTTTTTAAAGTGCCAAAACACAAAGTATTTTGGTGGTAAGTAGAGAAATAAGAAGAAAAGTCTTATTTTACTTAATTTGTTTTCCGTGTGAGAAAGTCTTTATCATCCGAACACCTCCGTAAGTAGATTCTTATGAATTATTTACATCAGAAGCCATCCGTCTTATCAGTTTGGGACACAATGAGAGAAAAACAGCTGATGTCTTCTTCATCCAGATTCTGGGGAAAATAAACCTTCGCTTTTATCATTTCGCTTCAATGGAATTATCGATTACGGTCGGTATTTTATCACTTGGGAACAAATAAATTGCCCGATTGTGCTAATAGATTGTTTTTTCACTATTGTCACCGTGATATGTATGATAAATTTTAAATTTCTCTGAACAGATATTTAATAAAATGAGCACGCCAAATTAATAGTATGCAAAGACTCTTCCTACTATAACCTCATTTACCCTGGAGCCAAGGGGCAGAATATCAGCAGGAATTAAATGTGAAAATGCTATGAATTTTTACAAAATTTTAAACAACTAAAGATTTTTATGCATTTTAATGCAATTCATGTAAATGGCTTTGTTAAAAGCGCATAAGAATAAAGAATAGTTGGCAGAGGAATTAATAAAAATATTGATTTGTATACTATTGATGAGAGTTTAGTTATTAAAAAAACTTCAAACTAGATTACAATTTTTGTTCGTGATTCTAATATTTATGCAGCTAATGAACTTTTGTACTGATTAACATATGTTTCGCGGATTGTCTGTGGCTATTGTACGTAGGAAAATTCCATTGATAATTTAAAGCTGTTAATGATGTGTTTGGTCTTTGCTGTCTCTCAAAACTAAAAATTGAAATGATGAATAAATTAATCTCTCCGAAAGTCATTGTGAAGTCATGAGTTTTTGCATTTTGATGATGTTTTTTATGAATCTTCAAAAACACTCGGTAGTATAAATTATATGTGCAAATGATACTGATATACACTGATATAGATAAAAGATTACTGATACTGATTGTAGATAAAAGAATATTGATACTTATTGTAGATAAAAGAATACTGCTACTGATTGTAGATAAAGGAACACTCGGTACAGAACTATGATTACCATTCCTACTTATGATTCTGATATCCCTGAATCTATTGAACTTGAATGGTGCTCTTTTAATTTCTTGATTAAGTGCTATTTCAGGGATTAGTTGAGTTTATGGAATATTCATATATTCATGTGTCCACTAAACTTGGTTGATTTTATTGTAGTATTAATGATTAACATTATCTTCCTGATTAAGAAACAACGTGGATGGACAAGTAATACTGAATTTTCAATAGAATTGACGATTTGTGGCATTATGAAAGAGAATATGACCACTGACTTTCACTATTCTTTTTAGTCCATTGAAAAATTATGTTTACATATAATAAATTCAAATTCGTGAGTAGATTTTATTTTTTCAAGCATTTATTAGATTTTTAAAAAATTGAAAATTTGTGATGTTCTAATTTCAGAAAGATAAAGATAACTGACGTCACCATTTTAAATGAAATTATAAATAAAATTTTGCGGATACAGAAACAAACACGTATACACAAAAGTAGGAAAGCTTTAAAAAGGAAATAAAGAAGAACTAAAAATATCTAGGTAAAGCAAAAAGACACTTTAAAGCTTTCAGTCCTAAGTGAAAGAATTTATGTGGATAAAAACGAAAAAAATCTTTTAATGATTAAAGACATAAAAGATCAGTCAAATAAAAAAATACGTATTGATTTATTTAAATAACATGTTACTTAACACATGCCTACTTTCGAACGAATTAATTTTAAAAAGGAAAAAAAAAAATCGACAAATTTGAAATGTAAAAATCATATTTGTCAATTTATCACTTGTAAAAACAATTGGTGAGATATTATTTTTACGCCCATCTAAAGGAAAAGTACACAATCGTCTAACAAAATTAACAAAATCCTGCTAAACATTCCTGCTTTGTATGACAATTTAACTTTTAATGCTTATTGATGCAAATTGTTAATTTTTCTAACTATTACGATAGACAAGTACAAAAACAATCCCACATTATCATATTTTTAATATTAAAATATGTTTAAATAATTTAATATTACAGTAAAATTTATGAATTTTATTTATTATTATTATTATTGCTTTTATTAAGCGATAGGATTCAAGTTATAAAATATTAAAATAGTGATTTTAAGATTTATGTGTGTTTACGCAATGAACAAATGAGTTTTACAGTCAACAATTTTTAAATAGAAATTATTATCTGTGATTACTAACTGTAATTATTAACTAGCATTATTAAATAAGTTGTTTAAAACATTTATTAGTAAATTATTAATTTTTTTTAATCTTCCTTATGTTATGACCAAGATTAATTTAGAAGATTTAAGTAACACCTTATATTTCTAAGCAGGACAACTTCAAAAGAGATTGCTTAAAATAATTTTGAAACTGAAAGAGGAATCAATTTTTAATATTTCAATATTGCTAAAGTTTATATTTGTGATAAATATATCGTTTTCCCAGAAGAGTTTGATCCTTGCTCTCTGAATTTTATTCAAAAGAACTTTTATTAAATACCTTCAGGAAATTTTGAAATTTAATCCTTCAGATGTATTAATTGCAATTTTATTTTCTGATGAAACATTTCGTCAGCTGTAATCTAAAGAGACTGTTTAAATAGAGTGCTATCACGAATATTTAAATATAAGTGGTGATAATAATTCGATGGCAATTCACATGTGACATGGCAATTCGAATGATAGTTTGTAATAATTTTTGTAGAATGAATGAAATTTTTAAAAATTTGTTTACAAATCATTCCACGAAAGTTAGAAATTACTGACAAAAAAAAAAACTACTTTTAAGTATATTCAATTTATTAATCTTTAGATTAATCTATCTTAAAATTATGATACATTAATTTTATTTTATTGAAATTGAAATTAGTTATTTACTAGTTATTGTAGGTCTAAATAATATATTATTAATTTGAAAAGTCCCAAATTGTAGCCAAGAGACATTAATTGACTATTAATCTAATTTTATAAGCTGAAAATTTGCAATTTGGAATGTAACTAAAATATTTAAACGTTTTAATCTTTAAATCCCTATTATTCTCTTAAATATATTATTATGAATAATTGTAAATAAACCATCAGTTTCTTTCTTCATATCAAATAAGTAATATTTATATCAGAGTCAAAGCAAAAAACGTTAAATTTGGTTATATATTTCATACATAAGCAAAAGGCATATGATGTGCTTTTAAATAGAAATTTTATAACGATAATATAAATTTATCGTTAATTACTTTTTTCCTTCAGTTTAATTGGCAAATAACCAATATGCTTTCATCAATTAAAATATTTAAGCGTTTTTATCTTTATATCTAATTACTCTCTTAAATATATCCTTATGAAGGGCCTGAACTGCCGAGTGGCTGGCGCTCGGTACCACAGGTTTCGGGTTCGAGTCCCGGCGGTGCCATGGATGTTTTTAGTGGTTCGGAATCCACTTTAAACCGTAGGTCCCGGTCTAATAGGATCGTAGAGCATTACGGGGGCATTGTTACTCCGCATCCGTGGCTTATCTTCAAGTTACACGCGCCCCTTGGATAATGCAAAGTGAGTAACGTCTGTGCAGCGCTTGCCTTAAGGCATCCAAGACCAAGCTGTCTAAGTGTTTGCCAGCTGCATTGGAAAGAAAAGTATATTATTATGAATAATTGTAAATGAACTATCAGTTTCTATCTTCAAACAAAATAAGTGATTTTTTATATCAGAGTCAATGCAACGACGTTAAATTTGATGATCATATTTTGGTATGTAAAAGAAAAGACATACGATGTAGTTTTTAATAGCAATTTTATAACGATATCATAAATTAATCGTTTATTATCCTTTTACTTGCAATTTAATTGACAAATAACAAATATGCTTAATACAAATAATAAATATGCTTCCAGCAACTAAAATATTTAAACGTTTTTATCTTTAAACCTAATTAACTCTCATAAATGTGTTATTATGAATAATTGTAAATGAACCATCAGTTTTTTTGTTTAAACCAAATATGTAATTTTTATATCGGAGCCAAGGCAAAGACGCTGAATTAAACAAAAGGCATCTGATGTGGTTTTTAATACCAATTTTATAACGATAATATAAATTAATCGTTAATTACCCTTTTACTTGCAATTTAATTGCCAAATAACAAATATGCTTTCATCAATCAAAATGTTTAAATTAATTTAAAGACAGCTAATAATAAATGCGATAAGAAATAAGCAATTTTACGACAGTAAATATTTTTGCATTTTAATTATGAACTTATCTTCATCAGTCTTGTTATTTATAACTGATTTAAAATTACTTACAATACCAATAAAGAACAATCATAAACTTGATTAGCGAAAAATTTTTGAGATAAGCCTTAACGATTTGAATGACTTAATTTTTAACCGATTTGTATATTTTTTTTTTTCTTATTCTTTCAGACAGTTTGAATCATCTATGCTGTAACACTTGTTCCAGCTCGTTAAAATATTAATATTAGAATTATAAACATATTAATTATCAGAATTATAAACATATTAATTATTAGAATTATATATAACACATATTATATGCACCATGAACTATCCAAAATGCATAACCTTTAATTTGAGAAACAGACGGCCAAACTACGAATAACAACCTAAGTTCCAGACAACGACCAAAGTTCCAGCTCGTTAAAATATTATTAGAATTCTAAACATATTAATTATTAGAATTATGTATAACATATATTATATACATCATTAACTATCCCCCCAATGAAATAACCTTTAATTTGAGAAACCAACGACCTAACTACGAAAAACGAGAAACTACGCCCAAAGTTCCAGCTCGTTAAAATATTAATATTAGAATTATAAACATATTAATTATTAGAATTATAAACATATTAATATTAGAATTATATATAACATATATTATATACACATGAACTATCCCCCATTGCATAACCTTTAATTTGAGAAACCGACGACCAAACTACGGAAAACGACCCAAGTTCCAAACAACGACCAAAGTTCCAGCTCGTTAAAATATTAATATTAGAATTATAAACATATTAATTATTAGAATTATATGTATCACATATTATAAACACCATGAACTATCCCCAATGCACAACCTTTAATTTGAGAAAGACCCAAGTCCCAACTCGTTAAAAATCCTATCTCCAGGCTTCCGATATCAACGTGCATCCAAACGGCATTGTTAAGCTGGATGAATAACAGCTTTATCGCGACGACGCTATGTCATTTCAATCTGGTTTGATGAATTATTAATATCTGACATCACACGCACATTTACGTCGCAAACACACATTAATCTCCCTTCTGGAGCACTCCTGGTATAATTGGCGACATAGAATGGCATTATCGGATAAGAGATCCCACGGGAAGAAATATTTACAAAAAACTGATAATCGACTTAAGAGTAGTTGGCGATAAGATCACTGTTGCTTTTCTTGTTTAGTGATTGACAGCTTCTTTTTGTACCACACTTCAGTTTGCGAAAGTTCTCCTTTTTTTTTTTTTTACGTCCAAATATAATTTGGGACGGGTTTTTTTTTCTTAAACCATAAAGTTTTTAGCTCGTAAGCGATAGATTAAATTGTTATGAGACATCATTTTTCAAAGAATTCTAAAATCATAACGTTTTTTTTTCAGAATAATTATTTGTAAATGCTTAATTTTTTTGGAAGTTCTCTCCTTTTAGGTATGTCCAAATATAATTTTTTTTTTTTTCTGAAACTATAAAATTTTATTCTGACTTGTTAGTAAGTGATAAGATTAAATTATTTTAAGACATCATTTTTCAAATAATTTTAAATTCATAAAATTTTTTTCAGAATAATTATTTGTAAATGCTTAATTTTTGGAAGTTCCTCCTTTACATATGTCCAAATATAATGTATGTTGTTTTTGAAAAAAAATCATAAAATTAATTTCACAAAAGTTCATAAATATCAAGATGAAATTGCTGTTAGATAAAGAGTTCATGGTTAAAGAGTTTCAACAATTTTCATAATTACCATTCTTGTTTATAAAAAATTATTTTTCTACGAATATTTATAACTTTCAAATTTAAAAGATAATATTGTTTTCAATTACTAGTTGTCCGAAATAATATATTATTTTCAAGTAATTTTAATTTTTCGCAATTTCTGAAATTAGTTACTGGTAATAATTTTCAGAACAATAATTCCATTTTACGATCTTTTTTTGTATTTAAATATAAATTTTGAATTTATATATTCATATATATATATATATATATATATATATATATATATATATATATATATATATTTGTGAAAACAAATTTAATTCATGGATATTCGTTAATGATAAAAGAAAATTTTTTAGATTTTATTTTATTGAAATAAGGAACTATTTTTATTTGTCATAAGAATAACAGTTAATAATAAAAAAAAAAAAAAACAGTTAACAAGCTAATAAGAAAAAGTTAATAAGAAAAAAATCGGCACTAACCTCTGCATTTCAGAAACTTCTTATTAAAATTGCAATAATTATCATCGTTTCAATATTTTTTTTTTTTTTTGCTTTTAATTGGTAATATTCTCATTTATATGAATCAGGCTTAAAAGAAAGTATCTTCAATATTCTTTTTCAAAAATATTTGATATTAGTATGTGATGTTTATATCACAACGATAGCTTAACAATCATAGTGAAAAACGTTATATAATAATAATAGTTAACATAACAATGAAAGTGAAAATGTCCGCTGTTGTTTTCATTGTTTTAAAAACATCATTGTTCATAATTGTGCTGGAAATTCACTGTACCAACAAAGAAAAAATACTTTTATAATCTTGCGGTTACGTCATTTTAAAAGTCATAACGAATTTTTGTCGTAATTTATTTAATAAACTTACAAAGCTCTATTGGAAACTTAGCAGGAAAGATGAGATTGTTTATCATCTAACTTCTTAAAAAGAATTGTCTAAGTGTCGTCTAGCTGCATTAGAGCTTTTTAAAAGAATGTGGTCTGCATTTAAATTATATAGTTTGGTTTGTTTAGTCGCTCTACGGTCATTTTGTGCACACTTTGGGCTAATTAGACCGGGATCTACAGTTTAAAGTGGATTTCGAACCACTCACAAACATCCATGCCACAGCCAGGATTCGAACCTGAAGCCTGTGGTATCAAAGGCCAGAGCGCTAGCCAATTGGCCACCAGGACGCTTTAAAGGTTAAAATCTAGAATCCTGTGCGCTTTGTGCCGAACACATCGCCAAGTTGCCAAGTCGGTAAGTAAGCATAGAAATCAATGGCCAGGTAATTTGCGCGGTAAAAATGATATTAAACCAAAATCCTTCACTGGGTTGCCAAATCGCCAAGTAAACAAACAAAATGACTGCCGAAGTTCAGTATCATTGTAAAATGTTATTTCGCCAAATTTTATAGCCAAACAGTGCTATTACGCCAACATTAGTAGCGAAATAACTATTACGTCAAAGTTTATTCCTGAAATGGGGGGGAGGTGCAGTATTCTAGATTTTAACCCATATATTTTTTTGCGAAAACAAAATTTAATTGATGGATTCGTTAATGATAAAATGAAATTTTTCAGATTTTATTTTATTGAAGCAAAAGCTATTTTATTTGTCATAAGTATAACAGCTAATAAAAAAAAAGCTAATAAGAAACATAACACTTAATAAGAAAATAGCATTTATAACAGTTATGAAGAAAAAAATCGATACTGACCTCTGCTTTTCAAAAATTTTTTTATTAAAATTGCAATAATTATCATCTTTTCAATATTTGCTTCTTTTTTTTTTTTTTTTGCTTTTAATTGGTAATATTCTCAACTAATTTAAAATGAATTATATGAAACAAGCTTAAAAATTATCTTCAATATTCTTTTTAAAAAAATTGGTATGTTATAACATAACGATAGCCCAACAATAATAAACAATGAAAGTGAAAAAGTCCAGTATAGCTTTCATTGCTTTAAAAAACATCATTGTGCTGAAATTCAATGCACTAACAAAGTAAAAAAAAAAAAACACTCTTTATATTCTTGCAGATTATTTCATTTTTAAAAGTTATTATTAATTTTTGTCGTGATTTATTTAATAAACTGACACAGCTATATTGTAAATTTACCAGAAAAGATGAGATTGTTTTTCATCAAACTTTTAAAAAAAATTTGTCCTTTATTTAAATTATATAAAAGCCAAGAAATATCAATATTCGGGCAGTCACTAAATTAATGTCAAATGTATTTGCTGAATTACAGGTAAAAGTGCTGTTAAGCTTTCACTTTTGGCAGAACTTCGAAATCTACAAATTTGGCGACAAATTTAGTTAAATTTTCTTCCAATTTCGAAATATAAATTGAAGGTACAACGTTTGGCCTATTATCCGTCAAAAACATTTATTCTCATGGAATTAAGGTTAAATAGCAATCTAATGCCAGTGTAGCTTTTAATCTTATTTTAACCAAACAATACTGAGTTCCAAACTGCGTATTGCTTTTCTTAATACGTCTTTTTCTGCAGTATTGCATTTATAGGGTAGGGTAGGGCATATTGAATAAGGTTTTAATATATGCTTGTGCGATATTCTTATAGTTCGTAAGTTTTCACTCATATAAAGTAAATTATTGGTAACACAAATGTTTTTGACGTGCATGGAATAATCTATTTTATACCAGAATTAAATTAACGATTATATGTTGAGAATTATAATTATTTGAGTAGAAAAGAATTCATTTAATTCAAACTTAGACAGTTTTCGCATTAGCATTTAAATTTATATGTCACCATTTATTGATTGACATACTTGTTATATCCATGCAAATTGCTTAAAATTATAATTCAAAGTTTTGCTGTAAATACGAAGCAACTAGGTATGGTCAATGACAACATTTTGAATACTAAAGTTATAGAGTTATAATTAACGTGCCAAAATAATTAATGGGTTCTTACTAAATTACTGTTTAGAAAATAGTTTCTTAATTCCTTATTGCTAATTGGATTAGACCGAATAATGATTTTTTTGAGAAATATATTTTAAATCTTACTATTGCAAACGGGATAGGTATTAAATCTGCTTGTTTTACAGATTTATCAAAATAATCGTTTAACTGAAGTTAGTTCAAGAATTCGTGAAATTGCTAAACAATTTTTTGAGAATAAATTTCTTAATTGAATGTATTTAACTAAATTTCAGTACACGTCTGATTTCCTTATAAATTATGACTGCCTGATGGCCAATTAGTTAGTGATCTGGCCTTTGGTACCACAGGCTTTAGGTTCGAATCCTGGAGGTGGCACGGATGTTTGTTAGTGGTTCGGAATCCACGTTAAACTGTAGGTCCCTCTAATTAGCCTAAAGCGTGCACAAATGACCGTAGAAGGACAAACCAAACCAACCTTATAAATTATGAACATATCAAAGATCTGTTTAAATATAAAATTTTACTTTTTAAATACATAATAAAAATTATTTTGAGCATTTCTTTTTTGTCGATAATAAAAGTACAATTTTAAAAATCCATATATTCCTGATTTTTAAAACAAATCTCTAAATTATTCGATAACAGTTCATTGAATTTTTAAGCTACTATATTCGAAAACTATCTAAAGCTTGTACAAATATTATTTGAAAAGAAAAAACAAACAATTTTTGTAAGAGGAAAATTGTCGAACTAGAGTCCCAATTTCTTTACTTCAGATAAAATGTCTGCTTTTTTTTGTGCTACTAAAGGAGATGTATTGTATGAAAGAAGACGTATCTTTTAAAGTAAAAGATTTTTTATGTAATTCTATATATGAAATAGAATTCCTTATACGAATATTCCCTTTCGTTATAGTTATGTAATCAAAATATAATATTTTTATCTAACGTATTTCAATAAAATTTTCTTGTTATCCTAAAGATATTTTTTTTGGTTGTTTATGCATCATTCTTTAAAAAAATATGCTGTTATTAAATTTTTATAGGATAACTTTTTGTCAATTTATAAGATAGTCAGTGAAAGACATGAATAACTTTCATGTAAATTTTTTTAATAGTAACTGTATTATTTTTTATGAATAGCATAATATACACATATATTCAAATATTAGTAATAAAAACTCCATTAATAGAGATATTTTTAAATATAAGGTTTTAAAAGATTGATCGTGGGCCTAAACGCCAAGTGTCTAGCGTTCTGGCAGTAGGTGCCACAGGTTTCGGGTTGAGCCCCGGCGGTGCCATGGATGTTTGTTGTTGTTCGGGAAACACTTTTAAGCTGGTCTCATATGACTGTAGAGCGTCACGGAACCAAGACAGACTTCTACCTACGGGTGCTCCATTAAAACAGAAGCTGCCTCTTTTCTCTTCAACCATGAGGCCATACGGGTTCGTGGGCTTGGTCTAGATGCCTACCAAGTGCGATAAGAAACAACAACAACACGATTGATCCATCGTCATAACTTATAAATTATCTACATGACAATCGACTAAAATGATGACTCGAACTACAATTTGGTAAAAAAAAAACAACATTTTTAAAAGATTTTAAAATTCGGAATTTTGTAATAAAACTTCTCATTTTTTTATGATTTATTTTCAAATGTGTATTGAATGCGATGTAAATGTAAAGTTTTCAGAAAAATTTCTTCCATTATCATTATTATTATTAATATTAATTTTTTTAGTTTTTCCTGAGAAACCTAAATTTTAAAATTACCTATTTTATTGCAAAACTTCGTAAAGTTATTTATTTTCCATACCCGTAAATGTCCCTTAAAAATTTTCAGATAATTTATTGTCTTTCAATATTATATTTCCTCCTTCCTAATTTATTGTCTTTCAATAATTTATTTCCTTCTTCTTAATTTATTGTTCTTGAACTCACGATTCTATTGAGATTCAGAAATATTTCTTTTAAAATGCTTGAAATAGACAATATTATTTTTTAAGTATTCCAAATTATTTTTATATGATTGCCTGACATATTTTTTCTTACCTATAAAATGCTATCTATATATTTTTACAGTTTATATGTGTAAGCAACAGCGTGTTTATATAACATGAGTCTAGTGTGTTGGGCTGATAACCATACTCCGTAACAAAGAAAATGCCTCCTGTCTCGAAATCTGCCAGTATGCAGACGGTCTTAGGCCACCATAGGGTTTTACACTAATGAAGATGATGACATATTCTGAACGTACGATTCGCCATAAAAATTTATTTGGACAGATGATATTTATGTAACGTTTCGAATAAAAAATATCAAAACACTCTCCAAATTGAACATTTACTTAAAATAAAACATTTAAATTATTTTGCAATAAGAACATCATTAAGATTATACAATTATACATAGGAATACATATGTTCCAAGTGCCGTGAAAGAATCAATTAATGAAGGAGGTTCTCTTACTCAGTATCTCTGCTGGCGTGTTAAAAAAAAAAAAAAAAAGCCAACCGAAACTCTATCTGACGATCTTAAAATAGAATTAAGTACCAAGATGGAGTGGTGAAACCCGTCCAGTGCTAAATCACCGAATAAACAAGTTACTAAATACAGATGAAGTTGGTTTTTAAGTTTTTATCCCTATATCAATTTTGGGAAGCATTACCCAAAAGATGCAATACAAAAATCCTACTAGGAAACACCGATCGACAAGCAATACTTTTTTTTTTATTTCATAATTGGGAAGTTTTAAATAAGTATTTTAAATTATTTAAATAAATTGGAATTCTAAAATAAAATTGTTTAATATTTTCGGTTTTTGTTATTAGTTATCAATGTGCAATAGATTTTCTACTTGGATAGAAGAGAACAATCAAATTGCATTTCTATTGAATTTGTTGTGTTTTATAGGAGAAATATGATGAAATATGTAGTAGTTATAGCAGTTAAAGTTCGAATCTCAATACAATGCTTTCTCAGCGTTCAGTTTGTAGCATTCATTGTTTTAATTCAGTGGTGCCAGTATTATACTATTTAAATACTGATGGTACTGAATACTGATGGGCTTGATGGCCAACTGACTAGAGCTCTGGTGCCATTGGTGCCATGGATGATTGTAGTGGTCTGGAATACACTTTGAACCATAGGTCCTAGTCTAATATAATTGTTGGTGGTAGTGCTTACAACCAAACTTTTTAGTACTTTTAGTTTTTTTTGTACTTTTTTTCAAACTTTTTAGTTTCTTTTTACTTTTTAGTAAAAAGAAACTAAAATTTCCTGTTTCGAAATTTGCCAGAAGGCCTTGGCCCACCTTGGGGCTACAGAACCATTGAAGAAGAATTGAATCTTATTTCATCAAGGAAAATTTCATGTATCATTTATCAAAATCTCGAGAAACTAAGAAAGTTTTATTTATGCTAAAGAAAATTACTGAAAAACTAAAAAAAAAAAAGAAATTTAAATAATTTGTTGTTTTACTTAAGAATAAACTCGGAAATATTCAAACCAAAATAATCTGATGATTTGAATAAATATATAAACATGACAATCTTGAATGCAGTTTATTTTTTATGTAGCTTGTTAAATGAAACTTCTGCTATTTATTTAATTTTTTTATCCATTTACATACCGGTTTACATTTTAATACTTGATGGATTTGGATAATAATATGGATTTTGGAATAAATAAGAATGCTAGACCTTTCAAATAATTAGTTAATCTAAAAAGACACGATTATTTATCGAAATTTTGATCTTAGAAATTGTATTCTTTTAAGTATTTTCAACCAAAATTCTTAGTGAGATGAGACACACTGACTGAGTCAGGTAAATATTTAATTACTTTAAATTAATTGATAATTTCTAATATTAATTTAGTTTTCACATTGTTTATTTGATAAACATTTCTATCAACTGGGTTCTTAACTGGAATATACAGGTAAAAAAATTGATAAAAGTAGAAAATCTTTTTTTAGCACAAACATAAATTGCATGAAGATGATCATATTAAAAACATCTGATTATTTTAATTCGAACAATTCGGGTTTATTATTAAATAAATTTCTCTTTATACATTGCATTAAGTCCAACAGAAGACATATAAAACATTGTTAAACAACGATTTTCATTGCTTCAGATACTAATTCCTCTGAAAGCAGTTTTTTTATAATATGATATGTCATATTTTCATATCGATTTTTAGATCTTCATTTAAAAAAACATGTTCCTTCTTAAAAAATTTTAGGAAGTTTCCTCAAATCTTTTTTTGTAAATTCTTGCTTTATTTATAATTAAGGTTTATAATATATGGAAGATGATCAAATTAGCTGTGATTCAGATTAGAAACTGCAAAGCTGTATATTAAAGACTTTATTCTAAACAGTTGTTGACACAAAATAGTATCCTAAGCTTTGTCTTCATTTATTAACATAGAAATTTCAATACTATGTCCCCAAATAGTGTTGAGGTTGTATGAATAGAATTTTACTGCAGATAGTAATAATTTTCAATTTTTTGGCTATAAATTCATCTTTATAAAATTATATAAACAATATTTTATGGAATATAAGGCTTTTTAATGGAGATTTACCATCATACCTAATTATTCTATAATTTTTTCATTAATTTATCCTTTGATCTGTAAATTAAAATAATAAATTTGAGTTACTAAAGTAATCTGATAATATTTTTGATGATTTATGTTTCAGCTAAATAGTTTATATTAAAAATTAGAAATAATCATCCTGTTTAAATTATGTTTTATTAATAATAACCATAAATGTTACGAAATTCTACTTACCTACGAAAACTATTTTTTTTTTAAAAATAAGGAATGCATATAAAAATAAAATAAACAAATTCAATTCTTTGATTTCACAATAATTTTCTTACACATTTTTTTGTTTATCTGTAAAATTAATAAATTTTAATTCATTAGTTGTGTTACTGAATTCTTTTTGTTAAATTAAAAAAATCTCTTAAATTAATCAAAGATTCGTTTCTTCGGTATATAAATAAATAAATAAAAAACAGTGTTGTTATTATGTGATTTTGCAAGTTTAATTAGTTTTAGAAAAGCACTTGATTAACATTTAGTAAAAATAAGGATTTAAATATTGTTTTAAATAATTATTGCTCAAAACTTTCCTTGAAATCTGTTTTTATGAAAAATCTTATAGTAAAGAAGCATATTTTAAAAGTTCATTAAAATATTTTACCTTTTTTTTTTAATTCCTTAATTAATATTTCTAGAAATGAAATTTAACTACTTTCAGTTTATAATTGCATCACATTTCAAATATCTCATTTCGATTTTATATTCTTATATATCTTTTAACAAGCTTATATAAATTATTTTGAGATTTTTTTTATCATTATTTAAACTCCAAATACTTTTAAATTACTTCACAAGGAGATACAAAACTCATGAATATTCTTCCATTAAAATGAATCACTATTTTTCTATCGAAACGTCAAATGCAATATAAAACATCTTTCTTGATAGCTTAATATATCATAAATTTATGTATTTAAGTATTTAGTGAAACATATCACGATAAAATAAACTTAACCAAGAAATCTTTTGATTTAATGGCAATTAGAATGATAAATTTTCTTTCGTGTAAAAGCCAATGGGCTATTATGTGCTTTTAGCTATGGATTTTCAAAGCATTTACTATTTATTTTTTTTTCTAAATGCCTGAAAGGAAAATGTTTCAGTTTAAAATAAGAAAGCCTTATTGTGAGAATAAATTAAATTGTCAAAAACAATTGATTTACTTGTAAAAATAATGAATTTAAAGATTGCGTACTACTTTCTTTTTAATACTGAATTGGAATTTTTTATTTATTGCTTAACAACTGTTCTTTTATTGATAAAAAAAAAAGGAAAAAAACTAATTCAAGGCATTTGAGGTCGCTTATGTGTTAAAAAAATATTTATTGGAAAACTATTTAACAACAAAATAATAAAATTAACTCTTTTATGTAGAATTATGTTGTTCTTCATCCGAATTAAAATGAATATTTGAATACTAATCAATAATGTAAAAAATTGAAAATCTTTAGTGCTTTTTATTATATTTTAACGAATTAATAATATAATTAATTCTTTAAACTATCAAATGTTTAAAATTTGAAAGAATTATTGAAAGGTACAATATATGTATATACGTGATGAGATCATTTATAAAATTTTATAATTTTATACACAGTTTTTATTGTTGTTATGTTGTTTATACACAGTTTTAATTGCTATGCTATTACTAGGTTATTTATAAATTATAAAAATTTAAAAACTCTAAACTTAACTTTTATTTTAACTTTAAAAAATTCAATTTTTTACTCTGTTATTTTATTTGACATGTGGCTAAAAATTAATCTTTTTTACAAATTTTTCAATGAAATAAAATAACATTTTTTGTAATGAAACCAAAGCTTCGTAGCAAGCTAAATTTGTCAGAGCAATGTTAAAACACTGCATTTTTATAACAATATAGAGCTTACAATAGGTATAAAATAAAACTAGTATGGAATGGCCAAATGGGACTCAATATTAAAAAATTCCATACAAATTCTGTAAATCCATATTTTTTAAATTTAAATAAAAGTTCAGATTTTCAATTTTAAGTGAAGGGATATTAAATTCAAATAGTATTTTTCAATTTATTTGAACTTTTTATGTTTTAATTTAGGAAATTTTTATCTGTGCATAATTGTTACTTAATTGATTTCGAAAATATAAAACGTAATTTTCGATATATGTGTGAATGAAAATTTCTGCTTTTGGAAAAATATTTCTAATTAAAAACAAGATATTGCACAGAAAATCATTGTTGAATAATATTAACTCAGTATACTTATTGGAATTACTGATGGCATGATTTGACTTTACTGCTTTCAAAGACAAGAAGATTGAATATTGATTTTGAGAGCATTTGTAAACATTTCGTTTCGTTAAACTTCTTGTTTGGTGACGATATTCCTGGTCTTTTACCGAATGTCAACTATATCAGAGAAGCTATCTTTAAAAAGTCTCCCTGGATAACAAAACTTCACCCTATCCATGGTGGACTGTTTTTGATTACAGAAGTGAAACATGAAGTGCTCAGTATACAAAAATATTAATAGTTGACGATGTCCAACATCTTAACGATCATATTACTGATCTTGATTTTAACGATGATTCTTAACGATGATTTAACAATGACCAACACCTTAACGGATCATATTAACGATCTTGATGATTTAACGATGGCCAATATCTCAAGATCCTATTAACGACCTCTTGAGGACAAACATCTTAATGATCATATAATGATTTTGATCATTTAACGACGATCTTAACGATCATATTAACAATCTTGATGATTTAATGATGACCAACATCTCAACGATCTATTAACGATCTTATGTTTTAACGATGATCAACATCTTAACGATCATATTAACAATATTGATGATTTAATGATGACCAACATCTTAACGATCATAAACGATCTTGATGATTCAACGATGGAAAACATCTTAACGATCTTGATGATTTAACGATGGAAAACATTTAATCTTGATGATTTAACGACCAACATCTTATCCATCATATTGACGATTTTGATGATTTAGCGATGGCCAACAGATCATATTTAAGCTAATTAAAAAAATTTGTTTATATTTTTGTTTAATGAAATTTTTTATTAAAAACACAATCTTGTATTAAAATTATGTCTTTATTTCAATCACATTTCTGGAAGTCAAACCTTAGACTGTTATACCGAAACTCATTTACTTCTAGCACAATGTCATGCATTGTGAATTTAAGCAGTATTCCGAGAAAGATTTACCGAGAATGCAGCTTGTGAATGATCCATTTCTCTTAAGAGGTCATTCAAGTTGAATGATGGGTGAAATTGGACCTCTCCCAATTTAATTTACATTGGATGAACCGTTCGGAGAACTTCATCGAAAGTGATCCGTCTAAACCAGTTAAATCGCATTTGTATCATGATTCCTTAGATATAAAGCTGAATGATTGTCTGCGTGAATGGTTGTGAATGTGTTAATGCGTATCATACTTCAAAATCTATACGATCGGCCATTATTTATTTCATTATATTTTAATATGAGGCCCATATGAAAGTCACAATTTTTTTTAAATTTATTAATTTAAATAAAAATTGTCATTTTTATAATAAAATTCTAGATAATATTGGGATTTTATAACTATGTAAATGTTTAATAACAATATAATTTTGTTACAATTTATATGTTTAAATATCAATGTGTTAAAACACATTGATATTTAACAAAAAATACATTGTTTAACTGCTTAGAAATATAAAGCCTAAGATTGCATTAGGGATATAACACATTTCTTTAGAATTGTTCTGAATTTCGATTTTCAAACTTTATTGATATCATTTTTTAAAAATATTTACTAAGTTAAAAGAAAAATGTATATATATATATATATATATTACACTCTTATACTTATACTTCTTATACTTATACTTACACTCCCACTCATGGAAATGCACCCAACAATATAGAATGCTAATGCTAAGTGGACGAGGATTCGATTTCATCTGATGGTGTTTGGACAGAGTTTTGTTTTATCACTCTTCAGACTGAGAATAAGAGAAGCTTCTAACAGTTTCTGATTAGAGATACGACTAGGGATAGCATTGTAATTTTGTAACGTTGTAAATGTTTGATAACACTATAATTTTGTAACAATATATATGCTAAATAACAATGTGCTTTTACAATAATACATTGTTTATTTGCTTAGAAATATGAAGTCTAAGATTGCATATGAAATATAGCACTTTTCTTTTAGAATTCTTCTGAATTTCAATTTTCAAATTTTATTGATATCATTTTTTAATAACACTTACTAAGATAAAAGAAAATCTTTGTTATGAATTGTTGTCCACTCATAGTACCAGCGACAATGCACCCAACATAGAATGCCAAATGGACCAGCCCCTCGATTTTTATCTGATGATGTTCGCTATACCCAATGGATGGTAGTTTGGACAATTTATCATATTCATACTGAAAAGAAAAGTTTCTAACAGTTTCTGATTAGAGATTTTTTTTTACATGAAAACAAGCATCCTTTTCCCTGAAAGACTTAAAAATAGATTTTTAACAACATTTAATACGGTAAAAGAAAATGTCTGTTATGAATCCCACTCATAGCACAATGGCAAAGAACGTAATATAGAATGCCAAGTGGACAAAGATTCGATTTCATCTGATGGTATTCGCTATGCTCAATGTCTGGTAGTTTGGACAGAGTTTTGTTTTATCGTTCATCAGACTAAGATTGGTTTGGTTAGATTTGCTGGTCATCTTGTGCGCACGAGGGCTAAACAGACCAGGAACTATTGTTTAAAGTGTATTCTGAACCACTCACAATCCATGCCACCACCAAGATTCGAACCCGGAGCCTGTGATACCAAAAGACAGAGCATTAGCCAATTGGCCATCAGGCCGCATCAGACTGGAGAGGTAAAGAAGTTCTCAACGATTTCTGATTAGAGATTCTTTTTATATTACATGAAAGCAAGCATCATTGAAAGACTTTAAGGTAGGTTTTTATATAACATTTAATAAGATAAAAGAAAATGTCTGTTATGAATCCCCCTCATAGCACAGTGGCAATGCACCCAATGTAGAATGCCAAGAGGGACGAGGATTCGATTTCATCTGATGGTGTTCACTATGTTTAATGGCTGGTAGTTTGAAAGAGTTTTATTTTTATCTCCTTCAGACTGAGAAGAGAAGTTTCTAACAGTTTCTGATTAAAGATTCTTTTTATATCACATGAAAAACAGCATCAGTTCCTTCTAAAAGACTTTAAGTAGGTAATACTTTCCCATTTCACTGTACTAGGGAACAACTGTGAATGGCTTAATGTATGTAAAACGAGGCCAAAAGTTTACATTTATTTATTATTTACACAAAGGTTTCAGAACATTGATTAAAAAACTGCAGCCATAGAACTTACTATCTTTCTTATACTTTTGTTCTAGTGAATATACAAAACAGAAACATTTAAAAAACTCCCCTTATATATATTTGATAACTTTTAACAATATTTTAAACATATGCGTATGAAGGATTACCTTTTTTTATGAAAAAGATTAATTTTTGAGAGATAATACTAATATTGAAAAATAATTCTTGGTCAATATGAACTCATTTTTTTCATTACTTTTGAACTGTTTGTTATTTATATTCTATTCGCTTTCAAAATAATTGAATTTTATTGTTTTTTGACATCGCACCTAATTAAAAACTCTTATATATTTTAGTTTTATCTTGAGAATTTTTTTGTTAAGAATGGATTATTTTGTGTTGAGAAAATTAATTACAGTTAGGAAAATATATCAAGGAAATTCTAGTTATTCTTCACCAGAATAAAATTGTGTTTAAGGATCAAAAGGTTCTTCAAAGAATTTAATTAACTCCATTTTTTGTTTTATAATAAATTAAACATAGGAAATGCCTTATTTTTATTTCTTTATTATGAAAAAACTAATTGTTATTGCTTTTCAAATGTTAAGCCTTTCGCTTTAGATTATTTATTATTGGACGGGTAGCAGATGTGTAACAGTTTCAGCATTAACAAGGCTGCAACAAGCAACTATTGTTCAATAGCAACTTTTAAAGCTAACCAACAGGAAAGTCGAATGGGGGTTAACATTTTCATCTCTTTCTGTCTGAACCGAAGGAAAGGACATTCGGTCTATGATAAATCAATATGCCCGCCAAATACTTCAGTTGGTAACTCCATCGCAGATATGGCAACTCCTGACTCGTCTTCACATGTCGGGTTTTGAACTTGGATTCTCTTGTCCAAAAACCTAACACCATTATCAATCAGATATTCCGGATAAAAAATTTGTTTATATTCACCATTCAAATTTAAAATTTAATATGATTGATAGAGTTGCTTTTTGTAAAGTAGGAATACCAAAGAATGTCTTCAAACCCAAAATATGCCATTCCCTGTAAAATTCAACCCCAAAAGTTTATTTTTCAATAAAGAACCAGACTTTGGTATCCAACGTATTTCATTTCATCTATCAAATTTTAAGATAACAATTTTTATTATATTCGCCTAGTGCTATAAAAGGAAATCTGAACTTCTGTATATATATATATATTTGTTTTAAAAGCAATACATTCAAATAACAAGAAACATTTTTAAAACTTATTTTTCTTAGAAAAATAACTTCTCAGAAGAAACTACTGTTTTTTTATTACTGTCCTGAGGTGATTTTCTGTGCTGCAGTTTCAAGTGTTATCAGAACTCCGTACAATAAAATGGGAGACTTGCATTCGCTGTTTCTAGTCAGTCAATTGAGTATTTTTATTATTTCAACATAATTGAATTCCATAGATAAATTTCATTTCGGTGCTCGTAAATATACTATAGCAGGTATTTTGCTTAAGTCGACGAATCAGTAAAAACTTTAATAAAATACTTATACTAATAATTTTGAATATTTCTGTAAATATATATTTTATGTAAAGCATGAAAAACTGGAGTTTAAAAGAGCCCAATATATCCTTTAAACTGTAAAGTCCCTGATATTAGAATCGAGAGAAGAAGAGAATGGTACAAGCTTACTTAGGTGGTAGAATGTGGGTACAATATCATGATGCAGCCTATATAACGCTGGATCTGCTGCATATCATCCGTTCTGGAGAGGGAAAATTACTCAGATAAAGTGTTCAGCTTTCAAAATTATATACCAAGCATGAGAATTTTTAAATAAATTACTACCCGACTCGTCACGCACAGTGGTATCGAACATTAGGGCTGAGGTTTAATTAGCTGGAGTCATTGTAATAGCCACTGTTTCAAAATCGAAGAGAATCGATGATGTCTTTAACATTTTTCACGTTAGTCAGGCAACTTGATGAGAATTTTCAGGGTTTTATCCCATATGTTACGCGAATGGGGGGTAGTTCCTTTTGAAGGTCCTCCTGGAAGGCATTCCCTCCTTCGGCATTATATATACTCAAGAGCAAAACATTATGACCACCCGGGTCAATAACGAGTTGGCCCACCTTTCGCGCACAGCTTCAACCCGCCTTGGCACGGATTAATACCACCTCACTTAATACCAGTTAAACCACTTCCACCTGATCACGTGCCTTCAACGTCATCCAAGCGAGTTCATTGCAAAATGTGGGGTGGTCATAATGTTTTGCTCTTTGAGTGTATATATATATATATATATATTTATATATATATAAAAATTATACATTTGTAGATTATACAACAATATTTTTTTTTTTATCGAGATTTTTCGTGTTTCACGCGACACGCGTTAGTTGTCTTTCGAGGGTTTTTAAAGTAAAATTGCATCGCAATTTAAGTAATATGAGGTGGAAAACTCCCCTCAGACAGCTGAGTGGTCGGTTCAAGATAATCAAAAGGACTTTTATTATTGCTACCGAATTTCTTCGGTACTAAAGCAAAAAGACTGTGGTGATGCACGCCTTTGCGGATTCGAATCTTCGCCCACGTGCATACTAGTCTGCTTGAGTTATCAATGTGTCACAACTTCTGAATTGTAATCGTATTCAATCAAAAAAATTGTTTTTGCTTAAATTAGGATTCATTCAAAAAGTAATGATTTTTTTATTGCTGTCATTAAAAATGTTAAAATCGCAGAATAGGGGCGCTGTGGGATTTGGCGTCAAAAAACCTTTCGCCAAAATGCGCCAACGGTTGAGATTGTAAGTGTAATGAATTGCAAACAGTACCTGAAACCATATTACCAGCGATTTGTGCCACAAAAATCTGCCAAAAATATATAAAAATATACTAATAAACAAAGACATGTTTCTATTTATTAAATTATTACTGTTAGGATGTTAACTTTTCAATGCAGATATCATTATGATGCAAGTAGGTAAATATTTGTACGCAAATTCTAAGAAGCGATAGAGAAAAAGACAGTTTTAATGTCCCACTGTAGTTTTATTTCCCAGCGGAATCAACATCGCGGATCGATAAGTGGTGGGCTATGTTTTTCACTATATCCCTAAAAACGTTTAAAGTGTAAAAGTGCAAGTCTCGGTTGGGTAGGTTTCGACAAATGGTGAATACATTGAATTATTGTAAATATTTCTAAAAGAAAAAAAAATAATTATCCTGTCTTTCTGAATAAACAAAACAAAATTAAATGTACATATTTTTTAGCAAATTTTCTAAGATGTTAAAAATATATTTCAGTTGCAGTGCAATAAATTTGCGTGCATAAAATAAGTAATGCATTACTGCATTTTATTAAATGAATAATAAATTTTTTTCTATTCATTTATTAATTCAACAACAATCTGGTATTCATTTGCTTACTGGAGAAACAAAACTCATTTATGCAGATCAAACTAGTTTTTGTTCTCAATTGAATTAAAATAAGCTTGTAAAAGGAATTATTTCTATACACAGATGTTTATATATTTTCTCATACATTTATTCATAGAGTTTTCAAATATTGGACAACTTTTAATGAAAGCTATATTCGAGAAACTAAATTTAGTAAGTTGGAAAAATGATAGTTATAGATATGAAAGTATAATAACTATAATTTTTATTTAGCCTATGACGCATTAAGCTAGGTTAATTCGTATATACTATTTATATCTTATGTTATTCTATGAGCAGGAGTTCTATTAAATAGTGTATTATTAACGTTTATAACATCCTACGCATTTCATTAAGATTAATTTCTATCTATATTTACTAGATATTGATTTATTTTATCTATCTTTGTCTTATCTAACTTTTTTTCATAAATATGTTTTCTTAATTGATTCATCATTTATCTAATTAATAAAGGAATTATAATTATCTAATTCATTAATTATCTAATATTGATAATGCTATTACTGTTAACAAATTGTATTAATATAAATCTTAAATTTTTATAATTTTTCGGGAAAGATGAAGGCCAGGATCAGAGGTAAAATGATTTTATTAATTGCTGGAAGTTCTTGATACAGAGATGATTTGAAATAATTTTTTTTTATCTATTTCATTAACATCAATGAATATTTGATACATTTTTTAAACTTTAGAGAAACTATTTTCGTCTTTAATTCTATAATAAAATTCCCTAAATTGAAAATCCTTTAAATGTAGTTTGTTAGATGTAACCCTCGTTTGCCGGCAAAATTATAAATGTGGCCTAGCAAGAAACTGTAAATTTTATTAGCTTATTACATTTATTTTTATTTTTAATTCAATTACACTAACATCCATAAAAAGTAATGAAATAAAGAGAACTTTTTATTTTGGTTAAATATTAAGATGTAATACTACTTTTATTTTCTGAGGGCCCTGATGGCCGAATGGTTACCACAGGTATCGGGTTCAAAACTCCGGCTTTGCCCATGGGTTGTAGTGCTTCGGAATCCACTTTAAGCCGTAGGTCCCGGTCCTAATAGGATCGTAGAGCGCTGCAGGGGCATTGTTATTCCGCGTCCGTGGCTTACCATCAAGTTACACGCCCCCTGGGTAATGCAAAGTGAAGGTAACATCGGTGCAGCCTTTATGACGAAAGATCACGGTCTATTTGCCAGCTGCATTAGAAGAAAAAAAAAGCTTTTTTTCTGTGATTAAACTTATTGACATTTAAATAATTATGAAGAACTCCTTTTTTGGATATATAAAAATATCATATCATAACAGTTTTGCTTAATTATCTAGGTAGTTGTTCAGATTGTATATTTTTTACAAACTTTTTCTTCTTAATAACAGCCGCTAAATTAGTGTATTGTATATGCGGCCAGAAAAATTTATTTTTTCAAATGTGGTCAGCGATAATTTTTTCGTTAAAATACACCCAAATAAGCTAAGAGATTGAACACTTAAATATATATAAAAGAAAAGGTCTTTCATGTTGTGACTTATTTTTATACTGGTGTGGTAAGGGCACCAGATTGTAACTGGGTGTGGTTGGGTTGAGATATTTGAGGCACCGGTTGCAGAACTCACAGCTTTATTTTGTACACATGAACACCACACACATATAATTAGAGTCATACAATATTTAACACATTTAGGGACAGATAATTATAGATTCGTGAAAGAACTCCACTTCTAAGCCGAAAACCGAAACGGGACTACGCATAGTCTGCGCAAATAGTCCTCCCCCTGGTGAGAGTTTGTAGGCCAACTAATGTACCTGGATGCGTTAAATATATTTCTTCTTGGGAAAAGAGACTATAAACTTTAATCTTTTAAACCAAATCCATTTTAAATAGTAGGTCCCGGCATAATATGGCTGTAGAGGCGTTGGGCGTAGGGCCGACAACTCTCTACCTAAAAAGAAACCAGCTTCTGTTTCAGAACCCGATATAGGCAGACGGACATGTTCCAACATGGACTGTAGTGCCAGGGAATTATTTATATTCATAAAATGAAATATTTTATATGTTGCTAATTTTTTTAATGATTTTGTGTGTGTGTGTGTGTGTGTGTGTGTGATTTTCAATCTGTTTACTAGAGGATTTCACAAATCTGTACAGCCTTGATTTAGATTGTTTTAAAATGCAGTACATTTATCCAGAAAAATTCTGTCATTATTGGATATCAAATAAAAAATTGAGTTAAACATTATATTAATTTTTTTTTAAATTGAGGGCATTATTATATAAGCTAAATTTTTTAATAGATATCATATTGAATAAATATTCCAATAGTAATTTTTATTGCTTCCATTAATTTTTTTCTTTCATTTTTATATTTCTGATTAAATTATATTGTTATTTTTCAAAAGTTAAAACCTAAGCTGTCTTTCTTATAAATTTTATAGCTGATATGATACATCTATTTATAAAACATTGTAGACAATATTTTAACTATTTAAATAAAGATGTCTTAAAAGTAAATTGTCAAATAACTAAATTGAGTTGCTTATATTTTCTGAAAAGAGTACATTATAAAGTAATTCATTTTAGTCTGTTCATTGCATTATGATTATAATAAAATATTGAAATATAAAAAAAAAAATACAAAAATATTTATTTTATTCCCGGTAAATAGCTAAATCCTTTAGAAATTTTAATGCAAAATGAATTATAATAAAACGGATATAATTTAGAATATAGTTAGAAATAATATTATTAGTTTCCTTAGAAATAGTCTTTAAAAAGAAAGAAAAACATCATTTTACTATCAGTTGAAACTATTAAATTTTTTATAACTCGAAGTTATAAATATTCATGCTCATAAAACACTCAATTAAAATATGAATGAAAAATGATCATTGACTACATAAAATTTTATAACTTAAATATTCTTATAAAATACAATAGTTAATGCAGTAAAACAAAATCTCATAAAAATATATAAGATATTTTGACTTTATAAGAAAGTATTAAACAATACTTAATTCTTACACATTTCTTTCTTTTACTTTGTTACGCTGGATGCCAGTAATTCAGTTCCATTTCTTACTCCATGGTAACGGCTAAAAAAGCAGGGTAAAAAGTTAAAAACACATTCTTCCAAACCATTAGGAAAAGTATCTCGCTTAAAACTGACAATCTTTTACAGCAAGAAAAACTTTATTTACTGTTCTAGGTATAAGGAATTTTTCCTGTAAAGGGGGTACCGTAGTTAGAGATTTTATTATATTGTTAAAGTTCTAGGAGAGGTCATGTCAAACCCTAATACAATAATTTAATTTTGTTTTGTTTTCGAGCTTTTAATCAACTAAAACCTTTTTATCTACTATTGGAACTTTACTAATTTTATTTGATATATCGGAAAAACTAGAACGCTTGTTCTTTATCTTGGAGTCCTTTTATATATAATTTTTATTGTAAATGTAACTTGGTTGCATTAATTATTATAATTTCAACAATCAGGGTAAAATGAATTATTATTATAACAAATTATAGTGAATTTTCGTAAAGTTATTTGTTTCTTATATAGTTGAGAATAAAAAATATTCTGAAAAAAAAAAAATATATATTAATTATATTAACTATTATATTATAAAACTATTATGTAGAAATTAAAATTTATTAGTTTATTAAGGCAACAATAACATAATTTAAATAAACAGTGTAAAAATAATAATTATTAAAAAAAAAATGATAGTGAATTTTAGAAAAGCGATTTGTTTCTTATATACTTAAAATAAAAACTACTGGGAAGAAAATCTATTATAAAATTAGAATTTATTAATTTATCAAGGCAACATTAACATAATTTAAATAATTAGTGTAAAAATAATAATTATTAAAAATGACAATGAATTTTCGATAAACGATTTGTTTCTTATATAGTTAAAAATGAAAAACTATTATGAGGAAAGTATATCCTTAAATAAAAAATTTATTAATTTATTAAGGCAACTTTAACATAATTTAAATAAATGTAAGAATAATAATTATTAAAAAAATTACAATGAATTTTCAAAAGCGATTTGTTTCTTATATAGTTCAAAATGAAAACAACTATGAAGAAAATGTAACATAAAAATTAGAATTTTTAATTTATTATGGCAAACACTAACATAATTTAAATAATCTGTATAAAAATAATAATTATTAAAAAAAAAATGATAGTGAATTTTCGAAAAGTTTTTGTTTCTTATATGTTAAACATAAAACTATCATGAAGAAAATATATCATAAAATTATATAATTTATTAATTTATTAAGGCAACATTAATATAATTTAAATAATCAGTGTAAAAAATAATTGTTAAAAAATTCCAGTGAATTTTCGAAAACCGATTTGTTTCTTGTATATATTTAAAAATAAACTTTACCATGAAAAAATATATCATAAAAATTAGAATTTATTAATTTATTAAGGCAATGTTATCAAAATTTAAATAATCAATGTAAAAATAATGTTTATTAAAAAATGAGGATGAATTTTCGAAAATGATTTGTTTCTTTATATTGTTAAAAATAATAATTATTATGAAGAAAATATATCATAAAATTATAATTTATCAAGTTGCACTAAGGCAGCATATAAAAAATTGTCATGCAACAATAAAAGTGCTGCATGTCTGCATTCTTTATCATTATAAAAATCCTTTCACTACATAAAATATTTTTAATTTATAGCAGTCGAATATTCTGCAATCCCTTTTACCTTTCAATAAATTCTTCTACTAGGGAATTCATATGCAAAAGATCCTTTCATAACATCAATGCATCTTCTCTTTCCTAAAATAAACTGATAAGGTACAGATTTCCTTTTCATCTTCAATGGTCAGTCTAAACTTCTGAGCCTCATTGATTTTATCTGACGAATGATAAATGACTTGACATAAAGCACAGATCTTAAATGTTTATGCTTCGTATCTGAACTTGGAAAGTTGCCATTTATTCATTCACTACTACTGACTTATTTCCGCTTTTTTTTTTTTCTGAGCAAAACATCTCGTGCAAAGTTAAGAGAAGTATTTTAAAATTAACATTAGTATGATGCGAAAGGCAATAAACATTTTTAAAAACTTGCGTGCAATTTAAAGAAAATATCACCACGAAAGTACGATAAAATGAGATGGACTAAAAGATAAAAGGAAGAAAATTCGTGTTAAAAACATATATAAATCTTTAAAGTACTTAGTGCGATAACTATGCATTCATACGTATTAAAAGTGATTTGTTATACATCATAAAATTTTAGCTAATGTCGAAGAAATGTAATTGTTTAAAACCTTATTTATTCATAATTATTATTTATGTTAATTTTATTTATTTCCGTATTACTATTTATTTATTTATACTATTTTAAAACAATCTATTTTGAATTGCATTTGTTCTTGTATTTTATTCACAACAAATATTCATGTATTTTATTCACACAAATACATTTTTAGTTTTTTTGTAAAAGAACCTCACTATTTCGTAAATTATGATCGCCGAAAGCTGATGCTATTAAAAGTATTGAAATTTATCAGTCAATAATTTTTCATTTTTGTTTGAGAATAGATGATAAAGATAATGTAAGAGATATCGGAAAATAATTTTCCTTTGTTGCTTGATTTTATGAAGTAACTAAAAATAAAAGAAAATCATTATTAAAAGATTTTTTTTTTGAATTTTTTTTTTATATTGAAAAACAAATAATTTTTATTTAGAATTCTTGAAATATTAAACAATTTTGCATTTCAAAAAAAATTAAGAAGTTATTGTATTGCTATCATGTCATTAAATGATATATACTTATGTGCTGATAAATTCTTTTTAGAAATATATATAGAATTAAAAATTTTACATGTGAAAATAAATATCATAATTGTTTTAAAATAATTTATTATTCTGTTAGTTTATTGATTATTCATACTCAAGAAACAACTGGATATATTTTTAATTAAATCTTTGTTGTTTGATTTTATGAACTAAGCAAAAATAAAAAAAAATCATCATTTAAAAAATTTTTATTCTTTTTTATATTTAACAAGAAAATAGTTTTTATTTAGAATTCTTAAGATGCTAACAATTTTGAATTTCAAAACAAAATTAAGAAGTTATTGTATTGCTATCATGTCATTAAATGATATATACTTATGTGCTGATAAATTCTTTTTAGAAATATATATAAATTAAAAAATTTTACATGTAAAATAATTATCATAATTGTTTTAAAATAATTTATTATTCTGTTAGTTTATTGATAATTCATACTCAAGAAACAACTGTATATATTTTTAATTAAATCTTTGTTGTTTGATTTTATGAACTAAGCAAAATAAAAGAAAATCATCATTTAAAAAATTTTTTATTCTGACATTTTTTTATATTAACAAGAAAATAGTTTTTATTTAGAATTCTTAAAATGCTAACAATTTTGAATTTCAAAACAAAATTAAGAATTGTATTGCTACCATGTTATTAAATGTCCTACATTTATGTGCTGATAAATTGTTTTTAGAAATACATAAAAAATTAAATATTTTACATGGGAAAATAATTAGCATAATTGTTTTAAAATAATTTATTATTTTGGCTAATTTATTGGCAAATAATAAATATTCATACTCAATTTGGCTAATAACAGGATTTATTTTTTAATAAATTTTTGTTGCTTGATTTTATGAACTAACCAAAAATAAAAGAACATAATTGTTTAAAAAATGTTTATTTTGAAATTTTGTTTGTATTAAAGAGAAAATCAGTTTTTATTTAGAATTTTTAAAATGTTAACAATTTTGCATTTCAAAATAAATAAAATATTGCATATCATATTATTAAATGTCTTACATTTATGTGCTGATAAATTCATTTTAAAAATATACAAAGAATTGAATATTTTACATGTGAAAATAAATAGCCTAATTGTTTTAAATAATTTATTATTTGGTACTAGTTTATTGGTATTCACACTCAAGAGACAAAGGGTTTATTTTTAAATCAAAAATGAATTTATGAAGACGGATAATTAAAATTAGATTTTAAAATGTTTTTCTACATAAATTAATAATAAACATTTTAGCTTCCCACGCTGTGTTGTTTGGTTGTGGAGAATGATGAGCAATGCATTATTTAATAATTAATTTTAGCCACTAAAAGGATATGCAAATTAACTTACTTATAATTAAACCCTTTTTATTTAAGTGGAAATGACGTTAGTTCTTGATAGATTTTTTCTGACGTGTATTAAATCGTATTGAAACCTAAGTATTTTAAATTGAAGTATTATTACACAGTTGCCATGCCTATTTTGGTGCAAAAATTAATTTTTGTTTCTTAATTTTCAGATAATTATTAACATTTTCAGGTAATTATATACTTATTTTCAGATAATTAATAATTATTAACGTATAGGTAAATAATGTATAAAATATTTATCATCCATTTTCGATTATTATAATACATTTTCAATAAAATTCCATTTTAAATTAATATCATGCTGATCAAACTGAATGAATTAAAGTGATGAAATTAATATATTAAAATAAAATATATGATTAATCTATTATATATAAATTAAATATTAAAATAACTAAAATATTAAAATAAATTAAAATTAAATGAATATCATTTTAAGTAATATGTCAGAATTATATATATTATATTCAGTATTATATTACTAAGGCAACATATAAAAAATAGTCACGCAACAATAAAACTGATTGTAGTAGTGCTGCTTGTCTGCATTCTTTATCATTAAATACCTTTAACTGTATAATTTTTTTTAATTTATAGCAGCCGAATATTCTGCAATTCCTTTTACCTTTCAATAAATGTTTCTACTAGGGAATTAATATGGAAGAGATCTTTACATAACATGAATGCATCTTCTCTTCCTAAAATAAACTGATAACGTACAGATTTCCCTTTTCATCTTCAACGGTCAGTGTAGAGAAGTCTGAACTTCTGAGAAATCTGATGAATGATAAATGACTTGACATAAAGCACAGATCTTACATGTTTTTGCTTCGTATCTGAATTTGAAAAAAATTTCAGATAATTATTAACAATTTCTGGTAATTATACAATTATTTTCAGATAATTATTAAAATTTTCAGGTTATTATACAATTATTTTCAGACAATTATTAACGAGGTATAGGTATATATGCAATGTATGTGTATTTATATAAAATGTATAAAAACTTTTTCATTCATCTTCGATTATATTAATATATTTTCAGTATAATTCCATGTTAAATGAATATCGCGCTAATCTAGTTAACTTGTATGCCAAAATTATAATATTTTTCGTTTTTAAAGGTAAAAAAAAATATTAGAAAAGTCATTTAATGTTCATGTTATAATTATTCAAGGTTATTTAGGTTTCGTTTTAATAAATATTTTTTTAATTATTCCATATGCAAAAGTACAATCCAAAGAATTCAATTCTTTCGTTTTTTCAAGGTAAAAAATATTTTCTTTTCATGTTCATGATATAACTGTTCAGAGTTATGCAGGTTTGTTTTGATAAATAATTTTTTTATTATTCTGTATGCAAATGTACAATCCAAAGAATTGCTTTCATTTTTTAAGGTAAAAAATCATTTCATGGTAAAAATTCATAAAAGTTTTAAGGTAAAAAGTCATTTCTCGTTTATGTTATAACTATTCGTTTATATAGGTATCGCTTTAATAAATATTTTATTATCCCATATGCAAATGTATAATCCAAAGAATTGCTTTCATTTTTTTTTTTTAAGGTAAAAAATCATTTCATGGTAAAAATTCATAAGGTAAAAGTTTTAAGGTAAAAAGTCATTTCTCGTTTATGTTAAAACTATTCAGATTTATAAGGTATCGCTTTAATAAATATTTATTATCCCATATGCAAATGTATAATCCAAAGAATTGCTTTCATTTTTTTTAAGGTAAAAAAATCATTTCATGGTAAAAATTCATAAGGTAAAAGTTTTAAGGTAAAGTCATTTCTCGTTTATGTTATAACTATTCAGATTTATATAGGTATCGCTTTAATAAATATTTTATTATCCCATATGCAAATGTATAATCAAAGAATTGAATTCTTTCGTGTTCTTAAGGTAAAAAAATTTTACAAAATAATTTCGTGCTCTTACTATAACTATTCAGATTTTTATAGGTTTCGTTTTAATAAATAATTTTTTATTATTTCATATGAAAATGTACAATCCAATGAATTGAATGCTTTTTTAAGGTAAAACATTATTAAAAAGCCATTTCATGTTTTGTATAATAAATAATTTTTTTTTATTATCTTATATGCAAATGTGCAATCCAAAGAATTGGATTCTTTCGTTTTTTTAAAGTAAAAAATTATTAAAAAAAGTTATTTCAGGTTCATGTTATAACTATTCAGAGTTATATATGTTTCGCTTTAATAAACAATTTTTTTATTATTATTCCATATGTGAATGTACAATACAAAGAATTGAATTCATTTTGATTATGTCAATTCCTACCTTGAAGAATGAGTCATATTTTCTAGTGAATCGCTTTACAAAACATGAAAGTTTCGCTTTAATGAACTTGGCTAAGAAAGTGTATCAGTAAACGAGAAAATGTATTTTTAAAATGAGTCTAAAAAAAGACAAACAACTTAAACCTGCAAGATGTCACAAGTTTGGAAACACTCAGAGATGCAACAAAAAGATAAGGAAAGTAAAAAAGAACATTGACACAAGTAAATGAAATGTTTAGTCTTTTCAAAATTTGTCTATCCGTGCCAAAAACAAGCTCGGAGAATATGAATTATAAGATTTTCGGAGTGTCAGAGAGTGAAAAAAGTCTCATTTTTGGCAAGGGTTCAACACTTGTTTCCAAAATTACCAGTAAGCTGCAATTGTGGCATTTGCCGTGTAGCCAATTTTTTTCTTCTTTCTAACAAAGTTTGACACAGAGCGAAAAATAATTTACGATTTACCAAATATAATCAACCTTTTTCGTTAAACGTGAAAATGTGTTATGTTTTTTTAACTGATTTCATTTTCATAAGCTTTTATTTTTTACGTATGTGAAAAAATATTTTTAGCTTGCAAGATTTTAATAAATTATTTTTCTCTGGAGTATTTTCCGAGTAAATTGTTAAAGTAAGCTGTTTTTATAAAAATTGTTTCAGTCTGAAGGAATAAAACATACATTTAAATAATAAAGTCTAAGATTATTTTAATAATAAATAATTTTTAAAATAAAAATTGAGAATACAAAGTCGATTTAAATAGTTTAAAAATAACAATCTAGTTTACTTAAATTTAAAAAAAGGAGTCATTTTTGATTTCAACTTCATCATAGTTTTGAAGTTTTATATTAATTATTTAATTTTTTTTTAGTTTTATATTTATATTATTGAAGTTTATTTTATATAATTGATGTTTTATATTTTTGATATTTAATATTGATATTTATATTACTGAAGTTTATTTTATATAATTGACGTTTAGTTTATATTTTTGTATATTTAATGGATTTTATATCGATTATTTAAGTTTTTCTTTTTATATTTATTGCAATCATGCTTTTGTTATGTTAAATTTATCAAATATATATAATTACTAAGTTGTAAACTTAATTTTGTTTATTTTATTTTTTTGCGAAAATTATTAATTAACTATATTTAAAAACCAGTCTCTAATCAAGTTGGCTGCATTTACAGAAATTTTTTTATCTTAAAAGCAATCTACTTTAAAAACTCATTTGTGAATATTATTTATCTTAAGTTTTTGAAAATTATTGCTTTTAATACTAATATTTAGCAATTTTTATTTCATCATAAGTATTCAAAACTTTTGTTAAATTAATTAAAAAAAATAATTAAACACGATAAAAACTAATCTTTACCAACAATACAAAGTAACAATTTATATTAATATTTATTATTATTTTTTATGTTTCTGCCAAAAATAAATGGCAAAAATAAATAAATATTGTTATTCTGTAGAAAATGAAACAAAATAAAACAAATTGCCATTAATTTTTAATATTGAAAATTTAGACACACAAATAATTTTTTTTTTTTTTATAAATTTTCAAAATTAACAAGTGTCATAGAAAATAGGTATATGAAAATTTGTTTTACAAAATTAGTTTCTTGCAAAATGTAAAAATAATACAACTTCAAATTTGAAATTTAAGTGTATGAAGTATGATTTGATGAATTTGACATTTCATTTTCTCTACTGTACATTTAAAAAAAACCCCAGGAATTTAAGAAAAAAAAATTCATTAAAAGAACCTTAAATTATGCACTTAGTGGTAAGTTTGCTTATTTTTTTTACATAGGATAGGCCTCATGATGTATTTATGTGTACATTGTATACCATTCCTTTGTATTATTTGTATACATCGTATTTATGTATACATTCCGATTAACAGGAATGAGGATGGCATTGTCTTTTGGGAAGATTCTTAGGGCCAGCTTCCCTAACAAATACTTGTTCTATGGGAGTAAATCCAGAAAATTAACACCTGATAACATGGCTGTTGATTAGAGATGTTTAAATGTGCTGTCACAATCTAAATCGAATCTCCCCATTTCTGAAAGCGATGATTGCACTGGATGCTCAATTTATTCGTGCGTGAGCTTTCGCTTGGTGCTAGGAATTGGGATTCAATTTAATGTGATTATAATAAGTGCACCTTCTTTAGATATTTGTTGGTGGTTCGGAATCCACGTTAAACTGTAGGTCCCGGTTTAATTAACCTAAAGTGTGCACAAAATGACGGTAGAACGACAAACCAAACCAATCTGAAAGCAATGACTTCAGTTTAGATTGTGGCGGACTGAAACATTAACTTTCTTGCGCGATATATTCATACATCACTACTGAGTCGCATGTCGCTACTGAAAATAGAAATTTGGGGACTTTGTATATTTTTTTTTACTCACAGGATTGTATACTTGTCACCTGAATTTTAATTTGAAGTTTCCTTTTTTTACTTTATATTAAAGGAAATGGAAAGCTTTACAGGTATTTTGAAAAATAAATAATAATAGAATATAAAAATATAAAGATATTTTTACTAGTTTACTAGTTACCAGTTCCAAATAGAAATATGCTTTAAAACATATTATGCACAGGATAAATTATTATCACTTTTACGATAGAAAAAGGAAGCACTCAATTTATTTTCAGCCGCAAATTTTATTATCAAGAACATCTTAAAAGGAGCATTAAAAATTTCAGATTCCAAAAAATCTTTCAGCAGCTACTTATTTCTGTTGTTGCAACGTTTTAAAGTGTCCAAATATAAAACATGTATCTATTTTCTGCTACACATTAAAAAAAAAAAAAAAAAAAAAAAAAACCTATTTTTAATGGTTAAAACACTAAAGTTTTCAATTTCCTTTTTTTCATTTTTCCTTATTGAAAACATTTTGTTCTGTCAGGCTGGGAAAATAGGCTGTCATTTCTTGTCCTAATCTTTCAAAATGTTCCTCGTCTGTCAAACTAGGGATTTCTGCAATTTTTAAAAAATTGTTATCTTTTACAGCAGTGCATTTTCTTGCTAAATTTATTTTACTTATAACTGTAAGAAGAGCATTATTTAAATTGAAAAAATACAAATAAATATTTGAAATATAATATTTTCGATGGCAATATAATTTTTTATCCGTTTATTTTTTTCATCATTTTTGTAAGTTAACCAATTCCATTATAAAATATAATTCATTTTTTTTGCACATAGTTATTTCTAAATTAAACTACATTTTTAAAAAGTCTATATAATTTTTATTGATAGTAAAAAAAGATGAATTATTTGTAATTAAATATTTTTTCACAGAAACAATTGAATTTTTATAAAGTATCATATTCGTGAATTTTACTTGAATTTTTTATGAACTTTTTTTAATTTTTATGTAATATTTGGTAATCTTAAACATAAATAATATTTCTTATTGATTTATGTTTAAAATAAGATTTCTTAAAATATTAGTAGGATAATTAAAAAAAACATTGAATAGTTATAAAAAATAATACAAATTGTTTTAAGATATTTAAAAGTTGAAACTTTTATCGTGAGTTGCAACCTCAGTAAGCATTATATTTTGAATATAAGCTGATAAAAAAATGCTGGATATTTTTTAAAACCTATTATGCTAAATTAGATCTCTAAGGATCTATTTAATACAAATATTTGAAATACTTGTTAGTCATAAATATGAATAATATTTCTTATTCATGTTTAAAATAAGATGTCTTAAAATATTAGTAGTATAACTTAAAAAAGACATTGAGTAGTTATAAAAAGGATACTAATAGTTTTAAGATATTTAACAATTTAAATTTATATCATGAATTGAAACATTTGAAAACATTATATTTTAAATATAAGATGATAAAAAAATTCTGGATATCTTTCTTAAAACCTATTATGCTAAATTAGATAACTAAGGAGTTATTTAATACAAATACTTGTGATACTTGTTAATCATAAATATGAATAATAGTTCTCAATCTTTTATTTTTTCTAAAATAAGATTTTTAAAAATATAAAACATTGAATAGTTGTAATATTATAAATACTAACAATAATAGTTTTAAGATATTTAAGAAATAAATTTTATATCATGAATTGAAAAAGCAGTAAGTTTTTTTTTATATAGAAAGTAATATAATACTTGTTAATCGTAAATATAAATAATTTTTCTCATTCACTTATATTTAAAATAAGATTTCTTATAATATTTTTTAAATATAAGACGATACAAAATTTTTAGGAAAATCTTTTTTAAAAACCTATTATACTAAATTAGATAGCTAAGGGACTATTTAATACAAACATTTTTCTATTGAATATTTAAACATGAAATATGCTTTTTCATGACAACGTAATATTGATTTTCTGTCAGTATTATATTTGAAATAGTAAATAAAAGGTTGGACATAAACCTTCTTTACAATAGTTTTGACTATGTTTAATATTTGGATAAAACATTTTTCAAAAGATCCCTTGTATGCTTTTCTAAAGATTATTTGAACGATGCTTTATTTTCTTGTATATATCATTTATCTAAACAAATCTCAGTTATGCAAATATTCAGTTTCTCGAAATCAGTTTCTGTAAATGTCATTTCCTTTCAACCGTTGCAGAATTCTAGTGTATCAATTAAAGTTTCAGATACATTTTATAAGTTTCGAACTTTTGAAAATGACATTCTGGAAGAAGGTCTTTGTTGAGGGGATTTCCAGCTGCTCATTAAGGGAACAATTTGTTTTTATTCTGAAACTCTTTTCAGGAATTGTGAATTCATTTTCTGTTTTAGTTAAAATTGAACTTATTATTTATTCAAATTAACTTTGGAGAACTGCTACTTTTTCTCTAAAGAGAACCATTTGCATATTCCTTTGAGTAAAATAAAAGTGGGAAATGTTTAATTAAGTTTATTAATTTCCTCTTGTGTACATTTTTAAGCAAAATACTAGGTAAATCAAAATTTGTTTCCATAAGAGTTTCATTAAAAACAGAAATCTTTTAATGGTACAAAAATGAGCAATAAAATATGCAATAATTAGTTGTAAGCATTGTAATCTGAATATTTATCACTTTAAAGCACTACTTACTACTATGTCCAAAAAGTAAGACCAATTTTCAATTTAAAATTGGGAAGAATAAATAAAGAGTTTTTGAAGAAAAAATAATTGGTCTTCCTTTTTGGGCGCAGTAGTACATGATAATAAAATTTTTTCTAGTAATAAATAAATAAATAATAATAAATTAGATAATAAAAGATATATAATAAATAATTATAAAGAAGATATCATATTTCTAGCAATAAATAAGCATAAATAAGATAATAAGACCTATATAATAATAAATAAGATAATAAAACCTATGTAATAATAAATAAGATATGTCTTATAAAGAAGATATCTTGATATTTTCTTTAGTAACTAAATTACGTATCTATGTAAATTTTATGCAAAAACAATGTCTTGTTTAAGATTTAATAGTAGCTAAAATGGATGGTTATTTTTAAATAATCCTTGCGGAAGTTCTTATATAAGCTGTCATACGGGCTTACAGCAATATTTTCTGTAAGTAGTAGTTGAACATTTGTAGTTATGGTGTAAATAGAGAATAACTTGTTAAATTTAAAATTATTTATATGTTTGAATTTATGAAACTTATTAAAAAATATTTTATATAGAAATTTTAGAATATTTTAGAGAATGATATTTAGAACCATTAAATATGAATAATAAATGAAAAAAATAATACAGGAAAATCATTCAGTTATAAATAAATTAAATGTTTTTCCTTTTGTGTTTATTGTTCTTAATGAACAAACAATCTATAAAAATGGTAGAATATTTTAGGGAATGACAATGAGAAATGATAGAATATTTGAGAGAAGGACATTTAGAACCATTAAATATAGAGTTTCATAAAATAAATGAAAAATAATACGGGAAAGTCAGTCATAAATAAATGAAATAATTTCCTTTTTTGATTGTTCTACTGAATCGATTGTTTTTAATGAAGAAATAATCTCATTAACATCATGTATTCCAAATCTTTTAGCCAATTCGAAATTTTTCTGCAGGTCATTAAGTGACAGATTAAAGCTTTTTGTTAAAGTTAACACCTGATAATGTTCAGAAATCATTTCCTTTATTTTAATAATAATAAATAAAAAAAAAAAAACCTCTTAGAAAACAAAATAAAATTTATAAAACACAAAGAGAAATTTCGATCTTTTGTTGTGTAGAATTTAGGAGTGTAAAATGATAAAATACAGTGATTTTAAAACATTAAGTAATCTGTAAAATTGTGATAACGTCGCCAAAAATTAGTATATTTTCATGAAAATTGCGTAGTATATGTAAATCACAATGTCATTCAACATAATTGTATATGTGCCCCTGTAAAAGATTTTAAAAGCGTCTGCAGTTTCTGCTTGTAAAAACTGTATAGGGAAATTTCAAAATAGCCATGTTTTAGATATGATTGATCGATATCATTTATGTGAAGAATTGTAATGGAGAGTCATTAGGGAGAATAGAAGCGGGGTAAGGCCAATATTACGTTGAAAGATGATTGAATATGAGTCCTTCTATATTTTACAAACTGTGGAAAGCATTTTTAGAACAGAATCAGTTTCAATGAAGTACAGCTGAAGAAGACCTAGATCTATAAGTGCGACAGAAGATGTCTATTTGCAACTAACTGCTTCAGAATTGCTACACTACACCTGTTGAGAGTTCATTTATAGCAACCGCTGCGAGGCTTGTATTTAGAGTAATTTTCGTAAGCAGGCTTCACGAAGGAAGGTTTTATGTAAAACGTCCAGCCTCCTGTGCTATATACCCCTCATGGAAAGCATGTCATCAAAATAAAAGGATTGATTCGTCACGCACACATATTAATTGGAGTTCAAGTCAATGATGGTCTGTACTGTCTACTGAGGAGATAAGGATTCGTTTGCAAAGTGACTAAAAAAAAAATGTTGCCATGCCAGGAGCCGAGAACCCTACATTATCTCAGTATGTGCGTGGGGCAGGGTATCTCTTTGGATGACCACACTGACATATATATCGTTCCAAAACTTCACTTTTGCTGTTTATTTATACAGGGAAAAACCTTAATCTAATTGTTCTTTCTTATTGAAGTGCAATTGGTGATTTCTTCATAATAAAATCATGCTAGCCCACTGAGTCGGTAGATGGATAATTATCTTCATGAGGAGATTAGTGGGTTAGCCAGTGTGTTCTCGGACTTGCAAACTATTATAAAAATAATGTAAAAAGTAATAGTAATATAAAGTAATAATAATAGTATGAAGTAAGTAAAAATAATATAAAATAAAATATATGTAAACGAATCTAAAATAATAAAAGTTATATAAAATAATTCATTTACTGCATTAATATAAATATTTCATTCATAAAACTGAAAGTAAACAAATGTGTTTTTATTAAAAAAAAGTCTTTTAAATCTATAAGAATACATTATTTTCAGAATTGAATGAATTACAATGAAATTCGATGAAATATTTACATTACATTTAAAATAAAGCTTAATGATTACGTGTGTTTTCAATCATTATCATATTCATTTCGAAAATACTTCAGAATTCCAATCATTTTTATGAAACGCTTGATGGGCATAAAGCATTCCATCGCATTTTCTCTTCAAACTATTCTGTTGAATAATTAAGTATTTCCTCTTTTATGATTTCCTTTTTTAAAATTCTACTAAATAAATTACCTTTTTTTTTTTCTTAAAAAGGGAACGCTAGAGAGCAACTTGAGTGTGAAAATAATGAATTAAGTATGTTTAGTAATTTCTTGAGAGGTTCAAACAGCGGAACGACTTGGCTGGAAGTGAAATCTTATTTTCAATCGAGATAAAAAGCATCAAATGCTTTAAGCAAATGAATTTAAAGAGAGATTTTTGCGAAAATGGGTGGTACTTTAAGATTTGTGGAAAAATATTTTTAATATAATTAAATATCGTATAGCTCAAAATTTATATCTTGCAACATTAAAGTTACAGGAAACACATTTGTCCATTTGTTGGTTTTAATTGGATTTATTTTAATGTGATAAGCTTATTTAATTACAATATAAAAATGAAATACGAAAATTTTATACGATTCTGTCATAAAACTACTAGACACTTAAAGACATTCATCACATATCTGTAGCAGATTCATCATTACTCAGGATGCGTTTGGCTATTTTTGGATTAATATTGAATAAATATTCAAAATTTAATGATAAATTATAAATGTGTTGCTGTCAGTTGTGCAGCTGGTTTTTGTAACTGGGTGTGGTTGGGTTGAGACTTGAGACACAGGTTTGAGAACTCATAGCTTTATTTACACACGCACAAATACCATATTCGCACAATTAGAGATATACAATATTTAATACATTTAAAGAAATATAATTCTAGATTTGTGGAAGGATTTAAATTCTAATACAAAAATAAAGTTACTCAGGTTTGCGCAGGATGCGCGGAATATACTTACTCTCTGGGTGTAGGCCAACAAATACACAGGGTTGTGCAAAATGTATTTCCTTTCGGGATGAGAGACTGTAAACTAAACGTTTCTCAACAGAAACACGCTATTGCGCTGTACTAAGCGTTTCTCGGCGACAGTGCAGGGTTGCGCTGCATATTCTCTCTGGTGAGTCTCGAGGCCTACTGATTATTTCTCTAGTTGCTACAGGGGGCGCTCTTGCAGTGTGTGGGAGGAAGCGCGATTACATTAAGTATTTATCAAGTGTGTAATTCTTTAGCCTCTTCGACGAATTTATTGGAGGTTCTTTTCGACTTATAGATACATCGTATTCATCACTGTCATATGGAATTGCCACATGACATTAGCCTCATCGTCATAGTTTTATATGTGTTTTTGATTATTTTGGTTTGACTTTTATTTATTTAACTAATTCTATTTTCGTAATAGGAGTCGCAGGTCAGCGTCCGTTATGTTTGAACTTATTTTGTGTTTGGTCAATTTCATTTTCGAAAAAAAAAAAAAAAAAAAACGATTCGCATGCGTAAGTTGAACACAAAGCGGCCAAAACAACTTTTTGTGGATTTCTCAAATTTGAAATTTTTTTATTTGTGACGTTATAAAAATCTATATTTGGTTCTGATGTTTCGATGTGATGATGTGTTTTTTAATTCAATATTGCATTGTAAGTTAAACAGTTCCATTTCGAGATATTCTGGGGCCGACTCGATTTCAACATAAAAAGAGAGATGAATATATTTCAAAAATTTTGTTGTATTTGCTTATATTACTGAATCGCCTTTCAAAAGCAGCTGTAAGTTTCCTTATATCTTTGCATATGTGATGTAATTTTGAATATATGGATGCACAAATAATGCATTTTTTAATTCATTGGTTTTCACTACTTTGGCCCTTATAAAATAAATATATTTTGTAAAAGTGTGTTAAAACTCACGGGCCGCGAAAATATTCAAGGTGGGCAGCGAGTTGGCCACCCCTGTTCTAAACGATAAAATTTTGAATTTTTTTCCTTTTATATTAATATAAATGCATTTAATTTTCTTTTCTAATACAGAAATAAAAAAAATATTAAAAGTTTTATTTATTAAATTGATATTAAAATGTTTCTTTTAAAAACTGATTACTAATAATTATTAATTCATTCTTTTTCATCATTCCATTTCTTTCTCCAAAAGAAAAATAGATGATCATGTGAAAATAATTAAAAAATTGCTTTTTGCTTTGTTATAAGCTATTTGCTTAGTTAGTTATTTTAATCTGTAGCAAATTTTAATTTAGTAAAAACATTTTTTTTGTAATGGAAATTTATTATTTTATGATTTTTCCAAGTTACCAGATTTAAAATAATAGATTTCATTATTTAAATAAACACAGCATCTATGAAGCTTGATTTTAATTCAAATAAATTAATTGGTTCTCGGATGTTAAATATTTTTTAATTAAATCTAGTCAGTTCATTATGTACATAAACAAATTACATTGAAGTTTGCTAACATAATTAGAAATATTTCCCCCTTATTTTTAAAATTGTTATCTAGATATGCCCATGCAAATTAAAACTATTGGCTGTTATTATAGTCACATGCGAATTGAAATTATTGGCTATTATTATTCTGCAATGTACAGGCTAAGTATAATTACTCAGTCCCATTTTCAAAATGCTGTGAAAAAGAACCACTCGTCTCAATATGTTCAAATTTGAACTGAAGATACTTGAAGAAGGGGGAAACGGTACGGCATAAAAAAAAAGTATTAATAGATGGCGCAGTAAGCGGCATAAAAGAAAGTGAATTCGGCTGACAGGGATATTTTGAATTGAAATTACAACGTATTTGGCATGAGTTGCACATTAAACCAACTGTAGTGTTCAATTTGCTTGGTTGTTTCCATTTTTGACGGAAAAAAATGACTTCCAATTATTCAACAGTTGTGACACTGTTAGTGGAAGCCCATCCACCACGGCAAGGTTATACGAAATTGATGGGAAAAATCGGAGGAACATTTTTTTGATGCCGTATTTTTCCGTCTTCTTCAAGTATCTTCAGTTCAAATTTGAACTCATTGTGACGAGTGATTCTTTTTTACAGCATTATGAAAGTGGGGACTTTTAATTGTAATCACCCTGTATTTCATGCATTGTTTGTTTATTATTGTTGGAATTATCTTATTAATTTATATCGAAGGGCTGATGTGAAATAAATTTTGCTGTACTGAATATTTTTAGAGTGATAAATAATTTAGTATTTTAAAATGATCGTTGAAATTTTAAATTTGATTTTATTCATCTATATTATAAATATATATATTGAAATTATAATTTGGTTTATATACTTTTAAATCTGTTTTTGATTATTTTTGTGACTCCATTTTATTGACTAATTCTATTTTCGCCACATTTGAAGATAAATTTTTAATGACTAAAATACTTATTTTTTAATTATTAATTTTAGTTGTATTCAAAATACTACTATTATCGATTTATTTTAATAAAAATCATATCATTAATTTTAATTTTTATAAAAAATTTCTGAGAATGAAACTTTAGTAATTCACGGTCAACATGATTTTTAATCATGAAATTCCAGCAGACACTTTCCAGAAAAGTAATTAAAATTTCCATTTAAGATGTCTTTCTTCGTTTTAATGAAGTTTACGCTAACACATTGAAATTAAAAGTTATTAGGAAAAATAATATCAATGGATTTAATGAGTTAAAAACTTGCCAGTTTCATGTGCGAGTAAATGGTAATTAATTGTTTAAACGAAACTTGCATAAATTGCATACTTAGAATGTTTAGAATTTTGTTTTACATATAAAAAGAAGTTTTTTAATTTAAGTGTTAAAAAAGGTTTTGAAATTTGAAAATGTTTTTAAACAATACATTAACTTTTGATTTATCAAATGAAATAAAGGGATACACATTTCTTAGGGAACTATAAAATCAATGGATTGAAAACGAGATTAAAAATAAACATTTACTAAATTTTACTGAAAATTTTAGTAATTTTTTTGTAAAATCTAAGCACTTTTAAAAAATAATATGTGTATCATTATTTCATTATTTAATAAAAAATTTTAAATTTGCGTTATTTAATAAAAATTTTAATAAATTCTTCGTTATTTAATAAAAATTTTAATAAATTCTTCGTTGTCTAATAAAAATTTTAATAGATAACGAAAGAATTTATTAAAATTTTTATTAAATAACGAAGAATTTATTAAAATTTTATTAAATAACGCAAAAATTTATTAAATTTTTATTAAATAATGAAAATAATAATTTTAATAAAAAAAATTTTAATAAATTCTATTTAACAAAAAATTTAATAAATTTTCGTTATTTAATAAAATTTTAATAAATTCCAGTTATTTAATAAAAATTTTAATAAATTCTTCGTTATTTAATAAAAATTTTAATAAATTTTATTTAATAAAAATTTTAATAAATTCTTCGTTATTTAATAAAAAAAATTTTAATAAATTTTATTTAATAAGAATTTTAATAAATTTTGGCGTTATTTAATAAAAAATTTTAATAAATTCTGCGATATTTAATAAAAATTTTAATAAATTCTCGTTATTTAATAAAAATTTTAATAAATTCTTATTTAATTTTTAATAAATTCTCGTTATTTAATTAAAATTTTAATAAATTCTTCTGTTATTTAATAAAAATTTTAAATAAATTCTTCGTTATTTAATTAAAATTTTAATAAATTCTTATTTAATAAAAAAATTGTAATAAATTCTTCTGTTATTTAATTAAAATTTTAGTAATAAATTACTATTATATATTTTTCAAATGATAGTTATTAAATTGTGCTTTACATAATAATTTTTTAATAGAAAAATATTAACAAAATGAGAAATTACAATTTAAACATTGAGAAAAACTGTATTGAGAATGTTTGTGCAATTTCTAAAATCATTTTACATGCGAGTAAGATTACAGTCTTTTATATTGTTATCAGCTTATCTAATTTTATAATTTTTTTAGATAATTTGCTAAACAGTAGTTTAGGCAATGATTTATATTATCTACTATATTCATCTAATTAATAAATTTAATTAGATCATTTTTAAACAATTGGTTAAACAATGATTTATATTGTTATCGGCTCATTTAATTAATAAATTTATTTAGATCACAAAACAGTTGTTTAGACAATGATTTATATTGTTATCTACTATATTCATTTAATTAATAAATTTATTTAGATCACTGTTACAGTTGTTTAGACAATGATTTATATGATTATCGATTCATTTAATTAATAAATTTGTTTCAATCATTGCTAAATAGCTGTTTAGACTATGATTTATGTTGTTACTAGTTCATATATTGAAATATATATTGACATATATTTAGATCATTGTTAAACAGTTAAACCGATAACAATATAAATGATTGTCTAAACATGATTTATATTGTTAGCAATGTAGCTTGAAATAAATTTTTCTTTTTCGTTACAAAAATACTGAATCTAAATAAAAAATGTGAAATGAATGAAAAATATCTTAGTTAAACAAAATAAGTTAGCGTTTCCAAACTTTTTAATTTGAATTACTATATTTCAATAATTTTCATTATTCATTTTTTTTTAAAGATATCCACCTATAAAAAATTCAGTAATACTTAAAAATCACTACAAGAATTATTTGTTAAAAATTAGTGATAAAATGTTCTGTTATTTTCTTTTATAGGAAAAAAAAAAAATAACTATACCACCCAACAACAATTAATATGTACCAGGAAAAAATAAATTTTGAGATCTGCCTATTTACGTCAAAATTTCAGTGAACACGCTCAACGAACTTTTGAAAAGAATCGAATTGTTCTGTAATTTCTAAATCGTCACTTTTGATTGATGAAGACAACTTTGAAATAAAAAGGAAAAAGTGAATAAAATAAATCTCGAAAAGCTCTTGACTTTCATCGCCAAGTAAGAAAGAAGAAGAAAAAAAGAAAAGAGAGAGAAAAAAAGAACCTAAAAAGATTTCTAATAAATATTTTATTAATTCTTTTTCCATTCCCTTTAGATTTATCTTACTAGTCAAAGGAATATTGACTGTACATCTATTTTTGAACCTTTTAAAAGGATTATCTGTGAGCTGGGATTTGGAAAAAATTTGGAAAGAAATATTGATTTTTGGCGTTTTGCTTATTTATGTCACGCTGATTAAAGAAAACATGTTCCAAATTGAAATGGCACCAAGAGATTAGGTTTAAAGCTAAGGGGGAAAAAACAATTTTTTTTTCTTCTTATGTTTTTTAATAAAGCTGCTTTGCAGTGATATTCGTGAGGCTTATTGTGGCTTTTATTTTTAAAGAAATGTGAGATATTATTTAATTGGCTGAAAATGTTGCAAATCTAAAAAAAAAAGGATTTTGATTATTGATGTTACAGAATATTTTAATTAATTATTAAAGATTGGTAATTTAAATTAAAATTATTAAAGATTGGTAATTAAAATTAAAATTATTAAAGATTGGTAATTTAAATTAAAATTATTAAAGATTGTCTTTTTCAAATTGTTATTGAATAAAGACTCTCCTTAATATATTGGCTCTCCTTAATATATTATCTAATTATAAATGCTGTAATTTGAAGTCCTTACTTTCAATAATTTTCATGATTAATTTTTTAAAAAATTCACTCAGCTGTAAAAGAAAATTACAAAATTTATAAAACCATTTTTTATAACCAAAAAAATTATTTGCTAAAAATAAACAAAATAAAGATAAACAAAATATTCTGTTATTTTCTTTATGTGTAAAAGGAAAAAAAATAACTGCATCTCTCCAACAACAATTAATATGTAGCAGGAAAAATAAATTTTGACATCTGCCTATTTACGTCAAAATTGCAGTGAACCGCTCAACGAATCTAAAAAGAATCGAATTGTTCTGTAATTTCTAAATCGTCACTTTTGATTGATGAAGACGACTTTTGAAATAAAAGGAAAAGTGAATAAAATAAATCTCGAAAAGCTCTTGACTTTCATCGCCAAGTAAGAAAGAAGAAGAAAAAGAAAAGAAAGAGAGAAAAAAAAGAACCTAAAAAGATTTCTAATAAATATTTTATTAATTCTTTCCATTCCCTTTAGATTTATCTTACTAGTCAAAGGAATATTGACTGTACATCTATTTTTTGAACCTTTTAAAAGGATTATCTGTGAGTTGGGATTTGGAAAAAAAATTTGGAAAGAAATATTGATTTTGGCGTTTTGCTTATTTATGTCACGCTGATTAAAGAAAACAGTTATGTTCCAAATTGGAAATGGCACCAAGAGATTAGGTTTAAAGCTAAGGGGAAAAAACAATTTTTTTTTCTTCTTATGTTTTTTAATAAAAGCTGCTTTGCAGTGATATTCGTGAGGCTTATTGTGGCTTTTATTTTTAAAGAAATGTGAGATATTATTTAATTGGCTGAAAATGTTGCAAATCTAAAAAAAAGGATTTTGATTGTTGATGTTACAGAATATTTTAATTAATTATTAAAAGATTGGTAATTTAAATTAAAATTATTAAAGATTGGTAATTAAAATTAAAATTATTAAAGATTGGTAATTTAAATTAAAATTATTAAAGATTGTCTTTTTCAAATTGTTATTGAATAAAGACTCTCCTTAATATATTGGCTCTCCTTAATATATTATCTAATTATAAATGCTGTAATTTGAAGTCCTTACTTTCAATAATTTTCATGATTAATTTTTTTAAAAAAATTCACTCAGCTGTAAAGAAAATTACAAAAATTTATAAAACCATTTTTATAACCAAAAAAATTATTTGCTAAAAATAAACAAAATAAAGATAAACAAAATATTCTGTTATTTTCTTTATGTGTAAAAGGAAAAAAATAACTGCATCTCTCCAACAACAATTAATATGTAGCAGGAAAAATAAATTTTGACATCTGCCTATTTACGTCAAAATTGCAGTGAACCGCTCAACGAATCTAAAAAGAATCGAATTGTTCTGTAATTTCTAAATCGTCACTTTTGATTGATGAAGACGACTTTTGAAATAAAAGGAAAAGTGAATAAAATAAATCTCGAAAAGCTCTTGACTTTCATCGCCGAGTAAGAAAGAAAGAAGAAGAAGAAGACAGAAAGGAAGAAAAAAGAAAAAAGAACCTAAAAAAGAATTCTAAGAAATATTTTATTAATTCTTCCAAATTCCCTTTAGATTTATCTTACTAGCCAAAGGAATATTTACTGTACATCTATTTTTGAACTTTTTAAAAGGATTATCTGAGAGTTGGGATTTGAAAAAAAAAATGTTGAGAAAGAAATATTGATTTTGGCGTTTTGCTTATTTTTGTCACGCTGATTAAAGAAAACAGTTACGTTCCAAATTGGAAATGGCAGAAAGAGATTAGGTTTAAAGCTAAAAGGAAAACAATTTTCTTGTTATGTTTTTTAATAAAAGCTACTTTGCAATGATATTTGTGAGATTTATTGTGTCTTTTATTTTTAAAGAAATGAGAGATGTTATTTAATTGGCTGAAAATCTCCAAATCTAAAAAAAGGATTTTGATTGTTTATGTTACAGAATATTTTTTAAGCAATTTAAAATGGATTACAATTTGACTTTAAATTATTAAGGATTGCCTTTCTTCAAATTGTTATTGATTATTTTATTTTATTCTATTTTATTTCTATATATATATATATATATATATATATATCAAATGAATAAAAAAATAATTTTAATTTTAAAAAGGGTAAAATTTGTTTTTATTATCTAATTATAATGCTATAATTTGAATTACTTACATTAAATAATTTTTATTATTAATTTTTTGAAAAAAAATTCATTCAATTGTAAGAAAAAGAATCATATTTTTATTCATTTCATAGAAATTTATAAAACTTCGTATTACTTAAAAATATCACCAAAGAATTATTTGTTAAAAATTAATGACAAACAAAATATTCTATTATTTTACACGTAAAAAGGAAAAAAAAATTATACCTCTCGAACAACAATTAATATGTACCAGGGAAAAATAAATTTTGACGTCTGCCTATTAACGTCAAAATTTCAGTGAACCGCTCAACGAATTTGAAAAGAATCGAATTGTTCTGTAATTTCTGAATCGTTATTCCTGATTGATGACGACGACTTTTAAAATAAAAAGAAAAGTGAATAAAATAAATCTCGAAAAGCTCTTGACTTTCATCGCCAAGTAAAAAAGAAGAAAAATAAGAAAGAAATAAAGAAAAAAAAAAAAAAAGAACATAAAAACAATTCTAAGAAATATTTTATTAATTCTTTCCATTCCCTTTAGATTTATCTTACTACCCAAAGGAATATTTACTATACATCTATTTTTGAACTTTTTAAAAGGATTATCTGTGAGTTGGGATTTTGAAAAAAAGTTGGAAAAAAAAAATATTGATTTTGGCATTTTGCTTATCTTTGTCACGCTGATTAAAGAAAACAGTTACGTTCCAAATTGGAAATGACAGCAATGGATTACGTTTAAAAGCTAAGGAGGAAAAACAATTTTTTTGGTTATGTTTTTTAATAAAAGCTACATTGCAGTGATGTTTATCAAGCTTATTGTGGCTTTTATATTTAAAGAAATGAGAGATATCATTTAATTGGCTGAAAATCTCCAAATCTAAAAAATGGATTTTGATTGTTAATGTTACTGAATATTTTTAAATAATTTAAAATGGATTATAATTTAAATTTAAATTGTTAAGGATTGTCTTTTTTTCAAATTGTTATCGATTATTCTATTCTCTCTCTCTCTCTCTCTAAATAAATCTATATATATAGATATCAAATGAATTAAAAATAAATTTAAAAAACAATCTTAGTTTCAATAAAACTTGTTTTTGTGATCTAATTATACTTTGCAGTGATGTTTGTCAGTCTTATTGTGGCTTTTACTTTTAAATAAATGAGAGATATTATTTAAAAAGGATTTTATGTTACAGAATATTTTAATGCTAATTATAATGCTTTGATTACTATGTTTTATAAATATTCTTTTCTATATATATATATATATATAGAAAAGAATATTTATAAAACATAGTAATAATAGTTTGATATAACATATAAACATAGTTTGATATATATATATATATATATCAAATGAATAAAAAAAAATAAATAAAAATTTTAGTTTTAAAATGGAAAAAATTTGCTTTTATTATGTAATTATAATGCTTAGATTACTATATTTTATAAATATTCTATTCTGTATATATATATATATATATATATATATATATATATATATATATATATTACATGAATAAAAAATAAATTAAAAAAATAATTTTAGTTTCAAAATGGTAAATCTTGCTTTTATTTCCTATTTATAATGCTTAGATTACTATGCTTTATAAAAATATTTAGATAATAATTTTTAATAGAAGGAATCTATGATACTTTTCTTTTAAAATTTTTTTTTTTGATCAGGAATCACTCAATAGTAAAAGTATTAGTTACAATGAATTTTTCAATGTATTGTAAACGTTAAACTCTTGTAAAACAAAATTTAAAGCATAAATAAAAATTGTTTTTGTTACTTAAAAAATAAAATTTTGTTATTACTAAATCTTGAATAAGAAGGAAGAAAAAGAATACTATAAAAAAACAATTTTTAAAAATAGCTTCTCATTTGGTAAATTAAATTTTTCATTATTTAAATTATAAATAAATTATTTTCTCACTATAAAAATTTAAATTATTTAAAATTTAGTTATAAAAAAGGAAGTTAAGAAATTAGATGCTACATCATTTTTAATTAAAATATCATAACATCAATAAAGTAATCATTACGTTTTAGCCATGGCAATAAATTATTATCAAATAAAGGAATTTCTGGATTTCTGACACAACTATTACCCCTAAAATTCCTCCCATTAAGCATCAACCCATGCTATTCTGATTAATGGGCTATATTCATATGCCATATGAAATGAATGCCATATGAAATGATTGATTAATCAAATTAAAGAAAATAAATTTTTGAATTATTTTATCAAAAATATTAGAGATTCTATAATAATAATAAGAAGAATAATAAAATATGCTGAATTCTCTAAATCTATCTATTTTTATAATTCTGATAAAACAATTTAAAAATTCTACATTCTATTGAATTGTACCCTACAAAATATTTTTTTGGTCGAATTTTGTACTAGTGTAAATACGGGCGGGCCGCACGTTAGACAGCCAGATTGTAAATGAGTGTGGTTCGTTTGAGATATTTGAGGCACAGATTCGAGAACTCACAGTTTTATTTACACTCGCACAAACATGTAATTAAACAAAAACAATATTTAACACATTTTAAGTAAAAGAGATAAGTAAAGCTTCGTGGAAGGACTCCACTTCTGAGCTGGTACTATCGGTTAAATGCAGGGTTAAAATAAATATACTTCCTCTCCGAGTGAGAGTCTGTAGGCCGACTAATGCGCAGGGATCACCAAATATTTTCCTCTCGGGTGAGAGTCTCGAGGTCTTCTGACCATTTCTCCTGAACGCCACATGTGAGTGCTCTTGCCAGTGTTAAGAAGGAAGTATGGTTACAATTTAAATTTATTTGAATGCAATATATTTTTTAATGACCATATTGTAACAAATTCGAGTAAGAAATTTTCAAAATAATTTATTTTTTGCAATAAAATAAACCCATATTGAATAATTCATTTCGGCATTATTAAATAAATTTCAGCATTATAATAAAAACGAAAATCAATATAAATAAAAAATAAATCTTTCAAATACAAGTAAAAATGAATCAATGGAACATAATTTAAGTTGCAATTTATCTTCCTATAAAGAAATAATTAATGATTTCTAGAATGTTTTAGGCAGAGATTTTTAACCAGGGGTCATTAAACTTGGATTAGAAAAAAGGATATTTTCTTTATTTCCACTATCTTTAATAAAATTAAAAATTTTTTTTTATATAAATGTATAAAATGAATGATAATGTTAGCTTTCATTAATAAATTGTACATTTCTTGATTTCGAAATAACATTTATTTCTGTTCTTTTGATAGAAATGTTCTAAATGTATTGAAATTTTAGGGAAATATTCTTGTTAGGGATTTTATTTTATTTCGAAAAATTAACTAATTTAAAAAAAATCATGTCAATATTTCAAGAAATCTTAAAATATTTTGGCATAAAAAGTACAATTTTTTAAAAGTGAGTTTTAAAAATATTTTTGATCTTTCAGGTATATGTATGATTTAATAATATTTTGCGCAGTAATTTAAATATGTATGCAGACATTAAATTCAATATATTTTTTCCCGCTATTTCTGTTATCTCATTTTGTTTTCAACGCACGTAGAAAGGAAGAAATAAAATTGTAACTGGGAAAGTTGTTGATTAAATAAATCACAGCTGAAATAAATAAAAATATGGGAAAAGAAACTGTGGAATGACCTCAAATAAGATGTTTTTTTCTCTCAATCAATGATTTTTTTTATGTTTCATAAACATATTTTGCACTTGTGATTTAATAATATTTTTCTGGCATATTAAAAATTATGTTTTAAAACATTTGATTGCATATTTTGTGCTCATTTTTAATTTTAATTTATGTAAAAAAAATTAACTATATATTGAATATAAATATGAATTTCAAAATTCGATATAAATAGACTGATCCTTAACAAATGTTGTTCAAAAGTATTACGAAATTGAAATATTATAGAATTATATTTTTAAAAGAAGGATTTTTATTTATAAAAATTCATTAAATGATTTTTAATATATGTATTAGATGTAGTTGAGATATTAAAAAAATTAAACTTTATATTACTTAAATTGTCTCGTTATTTAAAATCTCCGTTTCTTGTAAGTTTGAAATTTTTATTTTTATGTATAGAATGTAAGGATTATACTTTTGTACTCCATTGGTTTTCTTAACCATCGGTATATCAATAGCAGTTGTGACGATAATAAAGAAATAGTTTCCCTGAAAATATTTTTAAAAATATTTGCTGAGCGAATATTTTATCTATTACTACGTAACAAAGCCATTTTCTGAATACCCATCTCATTTTATGATTCAGAGGCAATGATCATATGGTATGTACAAGTTTTAAGCTACGTCCAGACTAGAGTGTGAATGAACTGAACAACTCATAAAAACTGATTCGGTTAAGTCAAGATGAAATTCTCAGTTTATGTTCCTTTCTTCTTCTTTTTTTTATTGTTGTTGTTGTAAATCAAGATTGGTCAAAAATCGCTCCGGTTAGAGTCGGTTTTATACCCGACTTTCAAGGGACGACTGATTACGTTCTCAATCACAATGTGAGATAACTGGACTTGTTTTCAGAGGTCAAACTGCAATGTTCATGGACAGACGAACACTCGACAATTCGCTCTTATGTCTGGAAGTAGCTTAGAAGAGATCGCTTTCTCAATATGGAATGCCATGATATCTCAAATGGAAGAGTCTTTGAGAAACATAGACATCTGCTTACGATTTTTTTACAGCATATGAGATTAGTTGACCTGCCTAATGTGTGCTAGAAAACTAATTGTAAGTTCGCTCCCCTCTTAATATTTCGTCTGGGGTAATTACCTTTTAAAATCATTAAAACGTTAACTATAGAGTTAAAAATTATTAAATCATAAAAATCGAGAATAAAAAATAACCAATAAAAATTATGAAAATCTTAGAACTATCATCAACAACATTTATTCGTCAAGAGTTGTTTTTCCTCCTACGCCAGACTTAGGCATGACCGCCAGAAGTTTATGATGAGCAGTCCATAGCAGCTGTTCAGAATCATACACAAAATGATTATAGGCTTTTACATCATTGATAATCCCTACGTCAATAAGTCCAGGACAGTAGTTGAAGTGGTCTCCGCACATGCCAGAATTAGTCAAGCAAAGTTGGCAAGTTGGAGAGTTATATTCCAGTTTTTATCCTGAAATTAGCAACGCCAACACGTCTAGGTACGTCACAAGGAATGGGATTATCCAATAAGAAACCTCAAATCTTCCCACTTACAGAGTTGGAAATAATTTCACGATAAAGGGGGCTTAAATCTAGCTGTAATAATTCTCTTAATGCAAGATAGTAGACAGGACGATCTGGTTGATGATGGTTAAATTCGGTCTTAGCAAGATTATCTGCGGACTCGTTACCCGTGAACCACAGCGATCACAATTACCACAATGACTTAATATACACTGTAGGTTAACATTACGTCCATTATCCATCAAAAACATTCAATAGTTGGCATTCAAGAACATATATTCTTAGAAGGCAAGACTGAAGAAATTGCTGAAAACTTGTTGCAAGATTGAAAAAACTTATAATGAACTAAACTTAAACTATAAAAATCAATGTTTTGTTCTTCTCTTTTTAGCATCAGTCAAAGGCATGTTAACAGCAGCCACTTCCCCCTCAAAATTTGTACTATTTGGCACCGTATTGTTTGTAAACTGATCGGCATTGCAATTTGTACCAACGCCCTATTGAAACTAAAGTGCCTGGAGTAAACCCCAGCACTATATTTGTGAGCCTGAATGGTCGAGTGGCTAGCGCTCTGGCGCTCGGTACCACAGGTTTCGGGTTCGAGTCCCGGTGGTGCCAGGGATGTTTGTAGTGGTTCGGAATCCCCTTTAAGCCGTAGGTCCCGGTCTCATATGACTGTAAGAGTGTCACGGAGCAAAAAGTCAGACTTTTACCTATGGGTGCTCCATTACAATAAAAGCTGCCCCTTTCCCACCATCCATGAGTAGATCACTCATGGGATGCCCGTGTCGCACTGCAGGACATTGAGGATTAGTCAACAACAACTATATTTCTCAAGAGTTGTTCATGTTATATCTTGTGAAACAGAAAATCTTTGATCTAAAAATATAAATAAATAAATAATTTAAATGTAACTATAAAACTTTTTAAAGTATCAATTAATTAAAAATTAAATAATTACATACGTATTTACAAGAAAAGTTTCTAGCTTTATAATAAGGATTATGAATGGACTTTATTTAACACATTAATTAACCTATTCTTGATAGATTGATTTGTGTTGCATTATAATATATAATGAATATGTTTAATGGCAAAATATATTATAATATTCAAGGTTTATTTATAATGATTATTATACAAATACTTTTCAAAGTTGTCAAATAATGAATAAGTTTCTATTGTGAGTAAATTTCCAAAGAAATTGTTTGAATTATATGCTGTAAATATTATATGCTGCAAAGTGAAAATAGTTATTTTCCGATTAATTTATATTGTCGCTTTAACTCTATTAGATATAAACGAAATATTTTCTTCTAAAATTAACTGAAAAATAAATTAATGCGCTTGAAGGAATAAAAAATGGAGATAAGTTGTTGTACTCAAGAGCTGTTATATAATATAATACTTGATATTTGAATAGTGCTATGTAGTTGTATGGGTTGCATATAATAACTCGTATATATACAGTCGGTTATCTCATACAAGTGGGAGAATTGCTACTTGGAATGAATTCCATATATCGATTTTATGTGAATCAAAGCTACAGAAATCTTATCGATTTCAATGATAAATTGAACTCAATCCATTCCTCGAGCGGATCTTAACTATTGGTTTTTCTAATTAAAAAAATCACAGTAAAGATTATCACTGCTCATAATCTTTTTAGTTCATCTGAAAGTACTAATCCTATTCACAAATTTTGAGAGCAAAATATGTTTCGAAAAGATACTTATTAATTGTATTGCAGTATATTTATTAATTACATTACATTATTAATTTACATTATAATTATTAATTACATCATATTATTAATTTACATTATAATTATCAATTGCATTATATTATTAATTTACATTATAATTTTACAAGCACTAATATTACAGACAGTCGATCTCATGTCTAGTAGTCTTTATGAACGATTTTCAAAGCTAATAGGATTATCAGTTTTGAAAATATATGACCCCGTAAAAATAATGTCTCTGATTTCATATTAAAATAATAAAATTATTATAAATTATAGCTTTCTTCTTTATTATAATGAATTATACTTCAGTATAATTAAATGGCGTTATCATCGTAGAATTAGTATGATTAGTTATTACGAGGACATCAGGTAAACAAATATTAATTACCTGGGGATTATCTTTATTGTTATTTAGTGTTATGTGGATTTAAGAAACATTAATTAAAACAATAATTAATTAAATCTAAAATTAATTTTTTCATAAAGTTTTATGTCGTTTGTGTTTCGGATACTCCACATAAGAGTGAATCAAAATCAATTTTTTATATAATTATGCTTATACTTTTATTTTCAATGAATTTTTAAAACTGTAATGGTAGTTGGCTGCATGTTACATCATGTCATTTCATATTAGACATATTTATTATACGTGAATAAAGTAAAACAAAGTTTTCATTTACTCCTAGTGTTTTCAATAAAATGCTCAACTGTAAAATAATAAATCAGATAAACAAGTCAATATTTTCTTCATGCATTTGCATATTTTAAAACTTTGTTCATCATTAATGTTTTACATTTGCCAGATCTAATACTTGAAATTATTTTTATACGATTCATATATACTTGGTTGAAAACAGTAATAAGTATAATACTTCATATTTCATGTTATATGAATTCATCAGACAAAAAAAAAAAAATAAAACATCGTCAGCATGATTTTACTAAAATTAAATTATTATTAAAATAAACAAATTTATTTATTATTATTATTTGATGTTGCAATCGTTTGTGTCTTTCGGCCACAATTATTAATATCAAATGATAATTATATAATATAGTTGAATTATTGAAAGTTTGCGTTTCGCCTTTTCTGAAAATTGTTTATTTTTGTCATAATGTTTTTAATCACTTGACTTACATCTAAAACATTTTCTATGTTAAAGATATATCCTTTCCATTAGTTATTAATGAAAATAAAAAATATTTAAATTGGAATACTTTTAAGCATTATTACGCATGGTTTCTTAGTTGAAATTCTCTATTAAGAAAGTCAAAAAAGCACAATTAGTGAAAAACTCTAAAATGTCAAAGAGCGTTGTTGTACCTTTAGTATCCACCCTATTTTTTAAGCTGCTTTGGGAGCACACGCACCTACGCTTTTGTTTAGCAGCCAATTCACTACTCACCATAACATGTATGCATGCTCCAGGTCACGTATTAGAGATCAACAGCGTTATGTTCTTGATGAAGGTGATTCTATTTTTTTCTTTTGCTAATTTCTAGGCCACAGCTCCATTGGTATTCATAAACGCCTTAGTTTACTGATAATGGAATCTTGGGTTTTATTTCAGTTTAGCCGATCTTAAAATAACCTACATGTTATTATTTTATTTGGCTTTTATATCATAACATTTGAATTGAAGGAAAAAAAAAAATTAAATTGAGTTGATTTCTTAAATTTGAAGAAATATACAACAGAATTAAGTTAATATGTATACCGATAATTTTACTAAATTTAAGTAATGTAGTGTGCAGGTTGGGCAATTCGATTGTAACTGGGTATGGATTGTAACTGGGTTGAGACGAGTACAGGTTAGAGAACACACAGTTTTATTTAAACACGCATAAACACCATACTCATAGCATTAGAAACGTACAATATTTGATACATTGAAAGACATATAATTATAGATTCGTGGAAGGATTCCACTTCTAAGCCTAAAACCAATACTCAGGTACGCGCCGGGTGCGTGAAAATACTTCCTCTCCGGGTGAGAGTCTGCATTCAAACTAATACGCAGGGTTGTGTTGAATATATTTCTTCTCGAGGTGAGAGACTATAAACTAAACGTTTCTCAGATGGAGCGCGTGGTTGCGCTGTACTTTCTCTGGGGTGAGAATCTCGAGACCTACTGACCGTTTCTCGCGCTCTTGCCAGTGTGTAGGATGAAGTATGATTACAGTCTTCAGACACGAAGAGACTTGATGGAAATTGAAAATTTTTATGTAAAGAATGTATGTATAGTTAGAGTATTTGGGTGGATTTTCCCCATACAACACGCATTCGAAAAGCAGTTGCCTTGAAATTCTTTTAAAGAAAATGTCGTCCTTTCGTCTCCTATCTGTCGGCTGTTCATGACATACATAAATAGAACCCGTAACTGTTGTTATTTTACACGTATCTTTTATCTTTAGCTACCCTTCAAAACAACTGATAATAAACAATTGCATAATTTAAAATGCCCTAATCTACAAACAAAACTTAACATAAGTATTCTTTGAAAAACGTAATATATCCCAAATAATAATTTCAAATTAGCTGATTGGATATAAAATTGTAAATCTGTTATAACAAAATGTTTGAATTAATAATAAAAAAAAAAAACTCTATTGCAAAAATTTATAGCAGTTTTATTTTAACAGTAATTAATCACAATTTTAACTGGAATATTAAAAAAAAAAAAAAACTAAGCAGAACACCACTTGAATTAATAAAAATATTATTGCAGAAATTTATAAAAGTTTGATTTTAGCAGTAATTAATCACAATGTTAACTGCAATTAAAAAAAAACCATCAGAACACCACTTAAATTAATAAAAAAAAAAAAAAAAAGGTTTTTGCAGAAATTTATAAAAATTTGATTTTAACTAATTAAAAGCAAGTTTTAACTGGAATATAAAAAACCCTAAGCAGAACACCACTTGAATTATTAAATAAAATTATTGCATAAATTTATAAAAGTTTGACTTTAACCTAATTAATCACAATTTTAACTGGAATATAAGAAACCTCTAAGCACAACACCACTTGAATTATTAAAAAAAAAAAACAGCAGAAATTTATAAAAATTTGATTTTAACAACAATTAATCACAATTTTAACTGAGACATAAAAAAAAAAAAAAAATAACAGAACAGCACTTGTTTACCAATAAATTACTTCCTTTATTATTGTTAAAACCAGTGGCAAAACAGATGAGCCATTTAAAATATCGCATTACACACTACATCTATAAAAGCATAAATCTTTCCTTAGGCTGGTGAGTGAATGCATTCAAACACTCTGTTGGCTTATCCATAAACTCAAGTTGATGATATCGATAACCTTTTACCATTGAATCGTTTCAAGTATGTTTGGCATATCGGAAAGAATAGGAGAGGGGTGAGGCAGGGAGGGTTAAATAAGTATTAAGTGGTTGACGCAGATGATGTCGATACGAGACAACTGTTGGCCTTTCGATTTTGAAAGGCAATATGCGCAAGTGTGGTAGAGTCTTTATTTCCCCTATTACTCGTAGATATAGTGAGTGTATTTTTACTCGTGATGAATTTTTTTCGTTGATAAATAATACTCTTTCGGTGTTATTAAATAGAATTAATTATTTTTCTTCGCCATAATAGCCGTAATATAATTCGTTAAAATTGTTCATTGTAAAATTTTATTATTGGAAATGAATCTTGCATGAGGTAACATCCCACAAACACTCACTGCTTGCTGACTATATTTTTCATCGAATAAAAGAACGTAGTTGAATAACAATGGTATAAATTATTAAATTTAATTTAATAACAATCTTTGGTGAAACATAAAGATAATTTGCATTTTACAGTCCTATATCATTTAATTAAAAAATTAATTTGTTTTCAAACAACTGATTATATTTTTATCCAGTAAGAGAAAATTGGGCTTCGAGTCCCGGCGGTGCCATGGATGTTTATAGTGGTTCGTAATCCACTTTAAACCGTAGATCCCGGTCTATCGTGACTGTAGAGCGTTGGGCATAGGGCTGGCAACCCTACTCCGTAAAAAATTAATAACAATTTAACAAATTAATAAAAATTAATAATTAAATAGTGAATCTTAATTTGTATTTACAATAAATATTTGTAAAAATACAAATTTGTATTTTTTTCACAAAGATCATATATAATTTAATTAAAAAGTTTGAAATTGCATAGAAAATATCTAAATATTATTCAAAAAATATACAAAACAAATATTTCATTTTCAAGAATTTTTTTGAATAAAATAAAAGATAATAAACTTTATTAATAATGTTAATAATTTCTGAATTCACATGATAAGAATTATTAAAGTGTTTTGTAAGTATCAATGATTTTTATTAAGCACGCAGTTAATGCAATGTATATTTCTATAATATGATCTAGAATCATTAGGGGGCTGGAAAGTAATGTCGTTTCTGTGCATGTCGATATTCGTTAGTCATTTATCAGCTCATTGTGTACTTCAAAGTCATGCCAAAGACATTTTAAGGTTATAGTGACTTATTTACTCAATAATAAAATAATAATTTTTTTTTGTAATTAATGGTGAAATGGAACCAAATACCAGAAGAGGTACGTATCCGGCATTGTATGCTTTTGAGTTTCACAAGGGTAGTAATGCAACGGTTGCTACCAAAAACATTTGCGATGTTTATCCAAGTGCATTAGACGTTCATAAATGTCAAAGTTGGTTTCCTAAGTTCAATTCCGATAGTTTCGATATTTCCGACTCGTACTGATCAGGAAGACCAACAACTTTAGACAATTGCATGTTAAGGGTGGAAGTGGAAGCAAACCCGTGTCAAACAATCGAGAAACCGTCAAATACTCTTAACCAACCTTGGTCGACCATCCAAGAACATTTGCAGCAGATTAGTAAAGTAACAGAGCAAGTGTACCCGCATAACCTGTCAGAAGAAAACAAAGCTAACGAATCCATCACATTCAACTTATTGCTTCAGCAGTGAAATACAGAAGCAATTTTTGATCGCTTGATCACTGGATATGAAAAATGAGTTCTCTATGATAATCTAAAACGCAAAAGGCAGTGGCTCTCTTTTGAATAAGCCCGGTTTACACAGCCAAAAGTTTTGTGTGTGTGGTGTTCACTTCAAATGAAGGGTCGTTCATTTTGAAGTGCTGAAACCTGGACAAACTGTAAATGCAGACCTTTACTGTGAGCGATTGAATGGAGTAAATCAATCTTTAATTGAAAAGTGCCCAGCGATTGTCAACAGAAAAGGTGTTATTCTGCAACAAGATAATGCAGGACCGCACTGCGCACGATGAACCCTGGAAAAAAATTCATGAATTGAGATGGAAGATATTGCCTCATCCACCATACTCGCCCGATATTGCGCCATCGGATTTCCATTTATTCCGCTCGCTACAACATTTTCTAAGTGCAAAAGTTTGAAAATTCGGATGATGTCCAAAATATAATCTCCAGATATTTTGCTCGAAAGCCAACTGATTTTTATCGATCTTGTATTGAAAATTTACACGCTAGGGGGCAAAAGGTTGTTGATGACGTGGGTGATCCTATTAGTGATTAAAAATAAAAACTGTTAAAAATAAAATTTTATCTGTTTGAATTTAATGTAGAAAAACGACATTGCATTCCGATCCCCTAATATTTAAGTAAATAAATTCTTCTGACTTCAAATACAAAAAGAACATTAATAAACAAAATCAGCAGTTTAATGCTTTTAATATTTTGTTTTATTAGTTTCACATATATTTGGTTTAAAAATATCTGCTGTCATAGATTGATTGTACTAATTCGATAATTATAGCAACGTAGTATTTCCTTCGAAATCCATTTTAAGACGTTACATCTAATTGGCAGCACGAGAAATCCGCAACGTATTTTAGAGAATGTCGTGTCTCGACATTCGAAATCTTCTTTGGAATTCCATTTAGAAACAAGTAACAAGCACTTGAAATTCCAGCAAGCAAATTAGTTGATTGTAGAACATGTTCTTTTTCTTACATCTAATTAGAAGTACAAGAAAAGTAGTAAAAGGAGTTTTAATTTACTTGGAGCATGGCAGACAATAGAAAATAAAAGGTAAATATCTAAATAATGTTAGATACTGCTTCAATTAATGTGTGATCTTTGAAATGTGGATTTAATCGCGCTTGTTAAGCTAAATTGAATCTTGCCAGAAATGAATTCTATTTTAATGAATAAGGAAGATCATTTCTTCGTCAATTTTAATTAAATGCTTAACTTCCAGCTGTCTGTTAAGTACAGCATTCTTTCTAAAGATAAGACGTTAAACTCTTTTGAATAAAAGATTATTTTACTAAGAGAGTTTATTTGTCTAAACTTTATTTCTTAAAATTGTCCAGTCTAGATTAAAAAAAAAGTTATATTCTTAAAATATAAAGCAAACAAAGACTTGGTAGTTCTTGCAATTCAATAAAAAAGTTGAACAAATAAAAATTCTTTGACAACATTACTTTAAGCAAACATATTGTCGTTCCCCTTGCTGCATTTTTTATTCAATCTTTTTTTTTTTTATAAACTATTTTCTGCTTCAATGTATATAGTAACTGAGTAAAAGTTGATTTAGGAAATTTTCCTGCCATCTATTTTTTATTATTTAAAGTACTGATTTCTTTTTTTTAAGAAAAACTTTACTTTTTTGTTGAATTAGTAAATATAACTTCGTTATTTTCAAAAGATTTTATGTTGCTGAAAAAATTATGCGCAGTAAAAAAAGGTTAACGCCAAAAGACTGGAAAACATCTTTCGTAAAAAGAAGACAAGTCACATAAAAAAGTATGAACAATGTAAATTGTTCATTGATTATTTCATGATTCATTTACTTTAGCTCAAACAATTAGGTGCATTTTTGTACATAGATATTATAATTAAAAATATTATAATCTGTTATATATTTCTAAATGTGTAGATCATATACGAAAATAATAAAGTTTTTAGAAATACAAATGAATTGAAATTAATTTGGTTTTAATAAGCTTTTTTTTTATTTTATAAAATCAATATTTTTTTTTCCCATGCACATTATCAAACTAAATTTTCTTGTAAAAAATACTATAATAATTAAAAAAATAAACTTTTTATTTATTTGTTTACGTCGTCTAATAAATTTTCTTGATTTAATTTCTTATGAGGCTCACTATTTTCTAATATTTCTATTTCAGCTAGCTATAGCATGTTCTGCACGAAATGTAGAGTACTTCTTATCGTATATGTAGGAATTACATGGAATTTTTAATCAAAATATTTTTCATTTATAACTTTTTTTTAATTATTTGTATTTGAAATTTATGCAAGGTAAACTATTCTGTGTATTACAGTCATACATGCAATTGTTAATTGCATTTTTTATCATATATATATATATATATGATAAAAATTAGTAATTGGTTACTTAATTAGTTTAAGTACAATTTTATAATTATTTGTTAATTATGGGTTTTAATAATTAAATGAATTGCCTTTTTACAAATTTGTTAATTGTATTTTTAATGTGTGCCCGACTCGTGGTTCAATGGCAACGTGCACCGGTGGTAAGCATTAGGGCTGAGGTTCAATCCGCTGGCCTCACTGTTGTAACACTGTTTCAAAAAACGAAGAGATTCGATGGCGTTTGTAATGTTCACACATGCCTCGTGAAAATACGACGCGGAAGGCATTGCTTAAAGGATCCCCGCGGAAGGCATTACTTTCAACGACACGGAGCCAAATCATACTCCTACCTACGGGTGCTCCATCACAACAGAAGCTGACTTTTTCCCTCCATCTATGAGTAGACAGACTCATGGTGTGTCCGTCCCGTACTGCCGGACACTGAGGATAGTCACAACAACATTTTTAGTTTGCTGTTTTCAGTTATTTTCTATTGTTTTGTTGTATTTAATTCTAATTATGGAAATTTGTATCGGTAGCAAAAAATTGTACTTAAAAATTTGCTTGACTTGTTTTGTTTACATAAAAAAGTAAAGCACAGTTATTAATACGCAGAAATTAATTGATTGTGATGGATTGATAAAATCGATTGATTATGATCGAGTATCATCTTTAATTACATTGATCAAATGACTAAATATCAAAAATTTTTAAATATTTTGCTGATACTGAAAATTTGACGAAGGAAACTTTCAGATCGCTTGTGTATTAAATTTTTATTAATATTTTTATCGATATTTATCCTTGAAAAAATTGAATTTTCTTTTTTAAGAACAAGATAATACTTACTTAAGATCTTTTATTTATTTTTCACTTTATTCTTTGTTTTAACACACGTCAAACTCATCAAAGAATTTATCTAACGATGACAATTTAAGATGACATTTTTCATCCTGACATTCTTTTTGAGCTAACCATCATCATAATCTTTGTATGTGATAATTTAATCTTTGTCATTTAATTTCTACAAAAAAGATTTTACTATAATTAATAACAAAAAAGGTTAATGTCATTCTATGGCCGTGATATTTAAGCGAGACATATATGATACCTAATAAGGCAAGTATTTTTATCCTAAAAAGAAAGATTTAACAATTTTTTGGTGTTTTCAGAGGCTCTTATAAATTGAATTGATTATTTTATTTTTATAAAAATTTTAAGTAATTTATCAAATATATTTTGATCTGTAAATAATTATAATTTTATGATAATTTACTAATTATTTAAAATATAATATATATAATTTTATTATATATATATATATATATATATATATTTTATTGTATATATATAATTTATAATAATAATTTTAATTATTATAAATTATTTACTGATAATTTTTTACTTTTTATTACTAATTATTATTAATTATTTAATAATCTTTTAATTTATCAATAATTATCATTTTATAATAAATTACTAATTATTATTTATTACTAATTATTATTAATAATTTACTGATAATTTTTTACTTTTTATTGATAATCATGATTTATGATAATTGTTCAACTGAGTTATTTTTATGAATTTTTTGGCATATTAAAAGTATTGTTTAAATAAAATCGCTGAAAATTTTGAATCTATGATTGGATCACAAAATCTATTCAGTAATCTGGATCCTCTAAAGAAGTTTTTATGTGAAAAAAGTAAAGGAAATAATCTTCCTCTAATACACGGGTGGAAAGTGAAAAAAAAAGGTTTTGTTTCTTTTTCTCTTGATTCATTAATAACGAATGAACTGTTTATTTTTCAGCTTGAAAAGACATAATTATTTTTGGTATGGATTTTATATTTTCTTGATGTCCCGCATCAATTTTTACTTTGATTAGAGATTCTGTCATAATTAAACACCCAATACACTTCCAAAAACTCGCAAACGTGTATTTTGTTAAACAAGTAACATAAATTTTTTTTTTTTAAAGTTAATTCCTTTTTTTCACTATATTGCAAAAGTCCTTTATAAATAATTTTCATTCATTTTTTTTAAGTTTATCTGACGCCATCTATTGGTAGATATATGCAACTTAAATCGAAAGAAAAACTAAAAGTAATTAATTAAATTCAATTAATGAATTAATATTTGAAAACAATGTTTTAACATCAAGTGTCATCCACTACAAGTTCAAAAAAAAAATTTGAACTTGACTGGAGGAATAAAAGTATTTTCTGAACGATTGAAAATTTGAACAAGATATATATATATATATATATATGGAGAGTGTGAGCTAATAGAAGGAATTGAAAAAAAAAAAAAGTCTATTTTGCATGTTTATTAAATTATATAATCGTTCGCTTAATCGCTATAATCATTTATATCACTTGTGTTTTTATAAGATAGCAAATTAAACTTCATTATAATTCACATATGTCACAACAGTATACACATACATACACATGTGTACTTGTACGTTATACATATACACGCCATACGTATACACATGCCATTTTTGTATAATCTATCACAAAAGTAGGAAAGTTATATAATTGTGTAATATTTTATAAAGGAATTTTCCATGTTAAGAAAATGAATTCAACAAAGGAATAGTGAATTCAACAATAAATAGAATTATTTCATTCCTTCATAAGAAATGACGATACATTTAAAAAATCGAGAAAAATATTTAGTAAATATAAAATATAGTAAGTTAGTTACATTTTGATATATATGTGTATGAATCTAATTTAAAATAAAAATATATAAATATAAAATATAGGTTCAAATCTTAAATACCACAACAGAATCTTAAATATAACAGAAAACAGATAGGAAAAAACATGCTTGTTTATAAATTAAAATTGTTTATATTTTTCAAACAGTTTTATAAGTGTTGTATAGGAAAGAAAAATATTAATTAATTCTTTTTTTCTTTCCATGATTATTAGTATTGAACTTTTTCAAAAATCGATGAAGTTCCGTAGTTTTTACAACATCTTTAAATGGAAAAAAATTTCTGAAAGATCTTTTGGAAAAAAAAAAACAACAATTTTTTGTGCATTGTAAATTATAAAAAATTCATGAATAATTTATGATAGATAATCATTTTTATATTACTTATTTTTCTATTTTTTTAAATTGGATATCTTAAATATTTAAAAGTCTACTTAGTGCAGTCGGATTATCATGTAAGAAGATAAGATAAAAAAAATACAATGAAAGAATGCACGTTATATAACAACTGTTGAGATTGATTAAAACACACGTAGAATTAGAATCAATAAAAGAATTGAATTGAATCGTTCATGAATATGATTGCTTTCAACTAATTTTTTGCACGAGTTTATTTTTAAACTAAAGAGATAATAATGATACTGTTCAGTTTTCAGAATACCATAATTTTTTCGTTATAATGCTTGAACCAAATCAAATAATTTTTTAATCATCGGAATGATAATGCTTTTTTTCTCAGTGTATTTATTTAATTCCAACTCAAAGACATTTTTATTAAATTCCAGCTCAAAAAGAAAAGAAATAGTCCTTAGAATAACTTCCCAAACTAACATCTAATTATACATTGTGAAATTAAATAATGAATATTCTATCGTAATAAATATTAATTTTGAAGACTATCGTCGTGTGATAGTTATGTTTCTTTTAGCCTCAAATATTCTTATTATTATAGCTGTTTTGATTTTCTAATAATTTAGGAACTTAAATTTCAAATTTTAATAAGTAAAGTTGCTGTTTTATTAGTTTACTGTGTGTTTGTTATGTGATAATGTCTATTTTAGAGAAACATTTTATATGATGCAGTTTTTCATTTAGAATGATACAATATCGTTTACATGGAAAGTTGTGCAGTCAGTTGATAGAATGTATTTTTTTCTTCTCTGAATATCAAATAGAAATGAACCTTTCTTCAGAAATTTTCTAAGAAATCATACTTTTTTTTTTATTTTCAACCAGAAAATATATGGTTGTGTAAGTAGTTGCTTTATTAGAAAAGTTACTAATTGTCAAAATTTAGTAGATTAAATTGAGACTGACAATCGTCCTATTCCACAAAATGTGAACAAATATTAAAAAGAGATGAGGAATTCACCCAGCCTTTTTTGGTTCTAATACATTTCCTGCATTCTTATTTAAGTTAAGGTAGTTTCACAACTGTGACATATATTTTTTTTCAAGATCTAAATAATTTCATGGCATGATGAGAAATAAATATCAATACATTGAACAAAAATTGAAAATATAGTTGATGCATCTTATTTGTGAGGTAATATAAAAGCTTGAATTTGTTTTAAGGTTGCATGATTGAGTTGATATTTTTATATATTAAATTTTTAAACTAAGTGATTAAAATTATGCTTTTGCTTGATTTTTATTTTTGAAACTAAGTGATTTTAAACGTTAGAGAGAGAGAGAGAAAGGGCATAATGAATTTTTTTTTTTTTTTTTTATTTAAAATAAAAATAATTCCCACCTCTTACTATTTATCAATAAATTTAAATAAAAGATATCACACTTTTTTTTTTACACTCATATTAAATAAAAGATATCACATATGCAGATAACTCTTTTACGTATGCAAAGTAGATAATTAAGGAAATGATAAAACTTAGTTGAGATAATTTATTAGTGATAAATTGTTTAAAACGCTATTAAAATAATAAATTGTGTCCTATAAAAAGATTGTACGATTGAGTTGATATTTTTATGTATTAAATTTTTAAATGTGTTTTTATTTTTGAAACTAATTGATTTTAAACGTAAGACAAACGGACAGAGAGAGAGAGAGAGGCATAATAAACGTTTGTTTTATTTAAAATAAAAAGAATTCCCGCTTTCGAAAAGTGAGATTTCATTTATTTATCGCAAAGTTTAATTAAAAGACAGCTTTCTAATTTTTCACTTATGCAGATAATTCTTTAACTTACGTAGACTAGATTATTAAGGAAATGATAAAACTTGCTTTGATTGTTTTGTTAATAAAGTTTTTAAAATAATAAATTCTGTCATATAAAACGGTTGTATGATTTATTTGATGTTTTTATGTATTAAATTTTTTAAATATATATTTATTCTGGAAACTAAGTGATTTTAAACGTGAGGGAGAGAGAGGGTGTAATAAATGTTTTTTTAAAATTAAAATAAAAAAAATTCTCACTTTTTTACTATTTATAGCAAAATTTGAATAAAAGACAGCTTTCTAATCTTTCACATAATGCAGATAATTCTTTTATATATGTAAAAGTAGATAATTAACGAAATGATAAAATTTTGTTGAGATAAGTTATTAGTGATAAATTGTTAAAAACTCTATTAAAATAATAAATTCAGTCATATAAAAAAGGTTGCATGGTTGAATTGATATTTTTATGTATTAAATTTTTAAATATATATTTAATTTTGTAACTAAGTGATTTTAAACATGAGAGACAGAGGTATAATAAATATTTTTTTTTTTTACTATTTGTCGCAAAATTTGAACAAAAGTTTTCTAATCTTTCATATATGTAAATAATTCTTTGACATAATTAGACTAGATTATTAAGGAAATGATAACATTTAAGTTATTACTGATAGATTGTTAAAAATTTTATTAAAATCATAAATTCAATCTTATAAAAAGGTTGAATGATTGAATTGATATTTTTATGTATTAAATTTTTAAATATATATTAATTTTTGTAACTAAGTGATTTTAAACATGAGAGACAGTGGCATTATGAACATTTATTTTATTTGAAATAAAAAGAATTCCCACTTTTACTATTTATCTCAAAATTTTACTAATCTTTCACACACATAAATAATTCTTTTACATATGCAGAGTAAATTATCAAGGAAATGATAAAACTTGAGATAAACTATTAGTGATAGATTATTAAAAACGCTATTAAAAATAAATTCAGTTGTGTAAAAGGCTTGCATGAATGAGTCGAAATTTTTATGTATTAAATTTTTAAATATATGTTTATTTTGAAACGAGAGAGAGAGAGTGAGATTTAATATATGCTTTTTTATTTAAAATAAAAGAATTCTAACTTTTTTATTATTTATTTTGCTATGTTTGAATAAAAAACAGTTTTCTAATATGTCCTTCATTTCGAATTTCTAATTAATTAATGGTAAAAAATTAAGACAATATAAACCCTATCACTACGTATTTCACATCTAACTACTCTACCTGCTCCAATGTTGCAAATATAGATTGTATAGTTGCAGCTCAAGTTTATGTTAACCGCATTGAATTGTATCACACCATACGGGTGGCAGTCTGGTATGAAGCTGGCAAATGCTACATGATTCATATTCAACTTCCAGCATTGCGAATAAATATTTGCACTGCACAAGCATTATTAGGCGATCCCAAAATTGTCAAGTATTTGCATATTGTGGCATTTCGTAGGTGAACCCTCATCTTCTCCCACATAATTCGTGTAGATGGTATTCCAACAGACATAATATTCATATCATTCCAGGAGTTAACGTGTGGTAACGCAAGAGGAAGTTTTCTAAAAACTTGGCTACTTGGTAACATGAGTATTCCATTGTGATAAATAATGATGAGTAATTCAATGAAGCCTTCATTAGTTGTTTTTCTCTAATCGGTGAACTTATATATTTTATTTTGCCATTTGAATGTTATTGTATGTTTAAATAATGTTCTTACTGTTATAACTTATATATGTGTTATTCTTGTTATTAATTAAAAGACTGATTAATCGTTAATCATTTTGTTATCAAGTCTTTCTTATTATTTTATTGTTATTTTTTATAACCTGGATAGTACGATGGCTGTTTGGTTTCGAACCGAGAATTTGGTATCATATATACTGCATATCGTACCAATAAGCCGAGTATGGTTACAAAAATTTAGTGTACAGGTTGTGCAGCTCTGGATTGTAGCTGCGACTTCAGACACAAGTTTGAAAACACACAGCTTTGTTTACATACGCACAAACATAACACATATACAATTAAAGACAGACAACATTTAACACATTTGATGACATTTATTTACAGATTCATGGAAGGATTCCATTTTTAAGCCGAAAATAAAGATACTCAGATACGCTCTAGATGCGCAAAATATACTTCCTTTCTGGTGAGAGTCTGTAGATCAAGTATTACACAGATTGGCCCTATATATAATATGAATATATTTCTTCTTGGAGGAAATATTACAAATTAAACGTTTCTCAGCGATAGTACTTCCTCTTCGGTGAAAGTATCGAGGTCTATTGACCAGTTCTCCTAAATGCCACAGGAAGCCCTCTTGTTGCGTAGAAAAAAGCACGGTTTTAAACTTCATTTAAGTTCTCACTGACATTAACTCTCAGAGGCTGTACTCGAAGTATTCATTTCATAACAACGATAATATCTTAGGAGCAATGCATCATCATAGCTGGCTAACTGTGGTACTGCTATATATCTATGATTCCAGTGACAAATGATTTTAAATCAAATATAATATTTCGCAGATATAAAACAGTTTGTACTGTAGCACATATTCGTTTAGATATATATCAAAATTCGACTTTACTGAATATTTGTTTAAAATTTTTTTAAAAATGGAAAGAAAAGCAAAATTCTTATTTTAATTTGGCAAAGATGTTGTTTGCTTATTATTTATTCTTGAAAATTGAATTTGTAATAAATATGCTGAATATGTAAAGTTCCATATGTTAAATGAATTATTAAAAAAAAATTAAGGATATGCGTGATAACTATACGTAGAAAATTGTCAATTCTTAATTTGCAAATTGAGATTGTAATTACATCAGAAAAATTACATTACATTAGAAGAAAAGAACAGAAAATTCCAATATGTTTATACTTTTTGAAAATCATTTATTTTCCAACATTATTAATATGATATTTTAAATTTTTTTCTACCACTCTAAAAAATTAGAGAACTTCAAAAATTTTGCTATAACAAAAAAATATTATATTTATATTAATAATAGCATTTTTATAATCTTGGTATTTTGAATGATTCTAAATACTCAATTTTTAAAATAAAATAAGTGATCTTCATATTTCTTCTAACTTTATTATATAATAAGAATTTATTTTTAACTCTTCCTTTTTACAAATGCTTCTTATTGCATGGTAGAAAAATTCAGAGAATCTCAAAAATTTTGCAATATCTAAATAATATTATATTTATACTAATAATAGCACATTTTTATAACCTTAAAAATTAATATATGTATATATATTATAATATTATAATGTATAACATATTTTATAATATATATTATAATCTATAACTATTTGATATTTTGATAGTTTTTTTAAATACTCATTTTTTTTAATAAAATACGTGGTGTTCATAATTCTGATTTTTTTATATAATAAGAATTTATTTTTAACCCTTCCTTTTATAAATGATTCTTATTGCATGGTACAAAAAAATTCTTTTTCGTGGCAAAACTTTTGCTAGTTCAATTCCACAAAAATAAATTCCCTAAGTAAGTCGGAATTTCATTTTCGAATCAAAGTTGGGAAGAAGAAAATCAATTTCGCCTACTTTGATCGTTGATTTCAGAAATTCAACTAACCGTCTAGTTTATAAAAGGAGAAAGAAGAATTTTATTTTTTAAATGAGGCTTTAACCATAAATTGGATTTGGGTTGTAATAGAGGAATTCTAATAAAAGTTTCTATTTCTACATCTTTGAAAAATCACTCGTTTCTTCAATGTAAAAAATGTAAGATTATTCAATTCCTTCTATTAGCTCACACTCTCCCTATAGCTTGTTCAAATTTTCAATCGTTCATAAAATACTTTTTATTCATCCACTTAATTTCAAATACATTTTTTAAACTTATAGTGGATGACATTGAATGATAATACAAATATTAATTCAGTAATTAAATTTAATTAATTAATTATAGTTTTTTTTTTAAATTTAAGTTGCATATATCTACCAATAGATGGCGCCAGATAAACTTAAAAAAATGAATGAATATTATTTATAAAGGGCTTTCTGTAATATAATGAAAAAAAGCAGGAATTGACTTTAAAACTGTTTTTTTATATTACTTGTTTTTGATGTATAATAATAATAACTTTAAAAAAGGCAAATTCTATAAAATTGTTTAATTATTGATTTAAAGTTGTTATGGAACATTTTTAAAATAACTTTTGTTAAATGTAATTTTGAAATAGTTTAAATTTATTCTGTTCAAAATATGTCGTAATCGAAGCCTATTTATAGCGAAAAAGTTTTTTAACTGAAATAAGTAATAATTTTTTATTTACACTAAATATATTGTTAATTATATTTGAAATAACTGTAGTTGATGTTAATTTCTCTTTCGAGATGTCTTTAACATTTCTCGAAATTTGTTATCTTTATTTCACAAAATATCCTTTACTATGAAAATTTTTTTATCAATGTCTTGCTGATTTAATACATTTAGGGAATATCGACTTCTATCCAGAAATTTAGAGAATACAATTTTTAATATAATATATATTAATTTGAATGTTTATGAAATTAGTATTCTCTGTAATGAATCATGTATAGCATTATCAGCAATAATATAAATAAACTTTAGAATTAAAAATAGTTTCAATTATAATCACATTTTGAATTAACAGATCTTATAAAAAATAATTTGTCTTTGTGTTTATATTTAGCTAAAATTGTTCAAAAAATAGTACAACCACCTCCCCACGATATTAATTCTTCAATATCTGCTTATCATATCATGATTTCACAACTTAAATTTGCACATTTTGTGCATAGCATTAAGAAAAAAAATTTATTTGTGCAAAATGTGTATAGTCCCTTTATTAAAGTATGTTTATTATTTAAGTGTACAGTCGTTTAATCATGATGGGGTTTCATTTAATATAAATATGAAATTATATTCCTACCTAGGATTCCATATATCCAATACTTAGTAAATACAATTTTTAAATTCTATCAAAGTATTCTGTTTAGATTTATTTACCTATTTGTTAAACATTTTAACAAACAGCTAATGTAGTTAGTTTTCTAAGGATATGTTTAAACAGACATTAGAAAATACACAAAATATAAAGTTATGCACATTATCCAACGGGTAAAATTAGCACAGGTTGATAGCTCATTCAATATATGTATTTTTTCTCATATATTTATAAATATTAAAAAAAAAAACAACCCATTAAGAAATAATGAACAGTAATAGTGTTTGATTAATGCAGCACTTTATTTTATTATTTTGACACACTCTAATTGCCATATTTTCCTCCAACCATATTTTCCAAATGGTTCTATATCTATCTATCTATCTACATATATATATATATATTGAATAAAAACACCTGATATAAATATGTTGAATATCTTTTCATAATATGCGTACTAAACTCTTAATGATATCATTTTAAACTGAAATGAATGTTTCAGCTACAGTAGTTTATTTTGAGAACACAAGCACAGATGTTCAATTATGAGAAGTGTAAAAAAACAAAAACGTAAAAGATTGCCACTGATAAAAATTTCTTTCATTGCTAGCATCGGAATGAAAAAAAAAAAACAACAACGATAAATACGCGATAAAAGATACCCAGAATTTGATTAGAATTTTAGCACGCATATTTATTTATCTTTTTAACATTTTTGAGCATTAGCATAGTGATTGGCTATTTGAATTGGTAATTAGAAACATCATTATTATAAAAACCAAAATTATATAAAATATTAATAAAATATTTTAATTCACACATAAATATTACACTTAATTTAGAATACTTTAACAAAATAATAGCACAAATTAAAATCTGTAAAAGATTTTTTTAATTAATTTATAGAGAAAATAAGAAACACCTACGCATCATTTTTTTAAAATTATCTCCTTTACGCTGAAAATAAGTTCTGTAGCGTCCACAAAATGTCTGAATTTTTTTTTTGGAATAATTCTATTGGTTGACTAATGAACCATTCATGTTCCACTAATTTTACGTCTTTATTCAATCAAATTCCACATTTTTGGCTATTAATAGCCACTTGACGACTTTCCCCTTTCTTTAATGCCTCAACATGGATTTGTTGTTCTTGACCATGATAACCGCCATCTTTAACAGATGTCGAATCATTTGAAGTTTTTCTCTACTTTACCCAAAGACCTACTATTGTGACAAGCGTACATAACTAATGCATTTTTAATTGAGGATGAACTTCAGTAAGGTTTTCATCTTCACATGTGAAAATTTTTTAAACAAATTGCTTTTTTTTTTTTTTATCTGGTGTATTTCTTTTTTGGGGATATCGTTACTATGAAAAGTTTGTTTTTTTCGACACTCATTTATTGCTTTCTGGAGATTCCTGATACTACTAACCTAACAACAATTCTGCTAATGTGCGAGACAATAATAAAGTGATTAAAAATATTAACGATTTATTTGCTTAATAGATTTAGTCAAATTAATTTACTATTTCTTTCCAAATTCTAATATTTTTAAATATATAGCAATATTTATTCTACTATACAAATACTATTAACACTTTGATTATAGATTGCAAGAGTAGTAATTATATGCTACTGCTATGTTAATTCAATTAATACCATTAGAGCAAATAGAAAAAATGGAGGAATGTTTTCCAAATGGTTATCATCATCATCATATTACATAAAGAATAAACAAGAAAATTTCGATTGAAATATTAGTAGGAATTTATTTATATAAAATCAAAAGTAATTAACTCACAATGAATGATATTAAGTTTAAATAGACTTTTTCCAATTTTTGTATAAGTAGTAGATCATTGACCTTTTTATGAGTCTAATTTAATTTAGATTACTTCAATTGATACTTTTCATGTAAAGATTATCTTATATCTTTTGCTTATTTTATATGTATTTATTTTCATAGTACATTATTTTCTTAAATATTTTTAAAATTATTTTTTATAATTCACATATTTTGCTACACTAATGTAACTTTTCTCCTAAAAAGAAATGATAGTCACCTTTCAAATAGAAAACGGAATCCTAAAATTATAGTATATGCGCAAAAATTTAGCTAAGAAAACACACAGAGAATAAATTTAACCAGTATATAATAATACTAGTTGCTATTACATGTGTTTTATTATTATTTAGTTTATGAATTGGTTTATCTGCTTATAACTAATATGAATAAACATTATAAATGAGTGGAGAGGGGTGTAACGTCTAGGCCTATACTAGACTTATAACGGCTTTAAGAAGAGAAATAATTTCAGGTTCATGGAACACTTTAAATTTTATTTACCGGCATTATTTCTATATATGGAACTCTCTTTACAATGAAATGAAAATTAAAGATATAATATAGATATACAAGTGCTGTTAACTCGAAGGATGGAGATTTCTACGACAAATCCAGTTTCTCTAGTCTACGTCTAGAGTCTTTAGTCTAGTCCAACCGGCCTGCGACAGACCGTAATTATCACATGGAGTGATACACGAAACCACAAGGGGCTCACTTTGTAAAAAGATGGAAACTCCGGTATGTTCAGTCACTTTTAGAAAAAAAAAAAACAGCACTTCTTGTCGACTTGTTGCAGAAAACATTTCCTTCTCAAAACCTCCCTTTTTAGAAAATCAGTCAAGAGGATGAGGAGGTCAGCTTCCATCACTTCTCATTCGAGTAGACACTTTCTCAGCCCATGGTATATCGCCAATCACTATGCAAACAACTCTTGGTGGAATCCTTATTCCATCTGTAATTGTTTCGATATGTGAATTTCGCACAGACAATCGCTAATTTCATGAAATCGCTCATTATCCATGACACTGAACATCTGCTATCAGATTTGAGTGCGCAGGTTATTCTTATTATTACAAAAACGCTAATCGCATGTAATATAACTTACCCACAACATTGCTTATCTGCTGTCATATTTGAGTGATAGGTTGTATTTTTTTTTAAAGAATATGCATTCCTCTCTTCTGAGAATGAAATGCTGCAACTCTACCCGTGGGAAAAAATGCTACAGGGGCAGAGTTTTCAGGACTACCAAGCTTATCTACCTTGCACTTTCATGTTGTTTTAATCCCCAGAAAACTCACCAAAACAAATTCGACAGTTGCGAATACAGTTGCAATCACTACTGAGTTTTCTGCAACTTTAGAAAAACTGTTCTCGCCGGCAGTGGAAATCGAACTCACGTGAACTCTCATTCTAATTATAAAGGCTATTCCTTACCAGAAGTAGACATGCAATAATATGACTGGAAATAATAATCTGAAATAGAAAGTTACATTTCTCTAAAGTTACAATTGTTAGAAATGTAAAACAGCAGTAGATACTTCAATTATATGTATACTACAGATATGTAAGCTGATACTTTCAATTCTAAATTTATAAGCCGATCAAAAATGTAAAGTGGATTTTTATTCAAAATTGGTGACAGCATGTCATATATATATATTTATATATAATCTCAAAAGAGATTATATATAAATAAATAAATATATATATAATCTAATTACTAATCTAATAATCTAATTATTACTAATAAATATATAATCTGTTTGTGTCTTTTTCGTTATATATATGTATAATCTCTTTTTTTCTGTTACAAATAAGAATTTGCAAAGAGAAGAGAAATTTCACTAAGCAATTTGAATTGGTTTTCTGGTATTTTTGAAAGAGAATCCAAAGGGAGAAGCAATTTCAATGGAATTATGATAACAGATTTTATGCCTACGAAGTAAAAATAGAAATTGCTGTATATTTACGTTTTATGTAAAAAAAAAGTTTTTTATTTATATATTTCATTGTAAAAATCTAAACATTTCTGGTTTAATTTAAAACATTAATAAATTTGTTTTCGTGTATAATTGACAAAGTAAGTAATGTATTTGTATTGTAGATAAAATAAAACATTGTATGTATAAATTTTTCTCACATCTCAAATAGAATAATAAATTAATCATTAATATTATGTCTAAGGATTTTTACTATAAAAAATATTTTCCTACTCTCTTGCGTAATTAGATTCAAGATATTAAAATATATTATTAAGAATCTGAATATATTTCTATTTATTACGAAAATAAAAAAAAATATTTAAAAATACATTCAGTAAGTTAATTTTGAATTTTGTTAGAATAAATGCATATTCTGTAATAACATTAGATTATTTAAAATCAGAAATGTTTATTCAAAACAGAGATTTTTAATTGTAACTTACAGTTAATGAAAATATCTAGAAGACTCAGCGAATGATACATACGATATTCAGATCAATAATCCCCGAGATCATCATAATCTCTGAAATTAAACGGATTTCTATTTCTCCAAATACTTTTCGAATTAATAGAAATCACTTGTCTATGTTGGCAGAGGATTTTCAAATTTCTGATAATTCAGCATGGTATATCCAATTGACTAATTTAATCTTGGATTATTTTTCAACATAAATTAAAATCATTAAATAATTTTAATGAATAATTTCTATAAGAAACCCCTATAACTTTTTCAGTACATAAAGAAAAGCATTAAAAATGCCATTTTTTTACGTTTTTGTATTTTATTTTCTTATTTTATAATAATAGAGTTTAAACTATAGAAAATCTTTGTAGCCACATACACACACACATATGTATATATATATATATATATATATATATATATATATATATATATTTAATATATGCATATAGTATTTAAATATATTATTTAATTGAATCCTCGTTTCTTTTATTTTAAATTTAATTTGTCTAAAATAATTATGACTAAATTCATCTTATATATAAAGTATAGTAAAATTTACAAAAATGAATTTAGTCATAATTATTTTAAACAAATTGTATTTAAAATAAAGGAAACAATGTTTCAATTAAATTAGAATTATTTACATATTTTAAAGAATATTTTGAAACAATATTTAATCCCACATCATGATTTTTACAAGTTTACATATGCATTGCTAAGAATATTTAATTGAAAATATATTATAGTAAAGAAGTTAAATTTTCCGAGATGAATTTTTTTTTCGAAATTTTCGTAAGAAGTTCGTACTTGAATGCCAATAACATTTTTCTGAAATTAAAACATTGAATTCATCTTAATTACTTTTTTTTATTCATTAAATGCATTCATTTTAACGGCTGAGCTAGTATTTATTTTCGAATAAATGAAAACGAAAAAAAATGGCAAAAAGCATTTGGAAAGATGAAGGAAAAAGAAAACAGGTATTTTCATATCTCTTAAAGAGATTTTTAGATGACCCTTGACAAAATGTCGAAAGGCCCACGAGAGATAAGTACTTAGTGTGAAGTCCTTCATGTTGTAAGTGTTTTTTTTTTTTCAATTCGGCAACTTTTAAGGAATTCAACTAGGAAAATTGCGTTTACTGCAGAAAAATTAGCATATGAAGTTGCCATAGAAAATTAATGTCTTAATTGGATTCAAAACTGTGAACAGTATTTGTATTAAAATGTTTTCGAAACTAGTTTAATGCATCAACTTTATTTTTAAAAGAACTATTGGAATAAAGAAACTTAAGTTTTTATTTACCAATTCTGTTTTTTATATATAATTGATTTATTTTAAATTGCCTTATTTAAATATTTACGCATTTATTTTGAAGTCTGACAAAAAAAAAAAGTTACTGCCATCAATTTTTTGTAAAAAAAGGAAATCAAAGATATTTTATTTTACTGCAGTTGTACTTTTTAAAAGAAATTTAACATCATAAAAAATTAGTTAAGAATTTTAATATTTTTTTCTTAAATAATAAGACAACTATTTTTAGAATAACAAGCATTTATTATTTGAAACAAACAAATATTTTATAAACAATTTTCAATTCTTTCAGTTTTAAGAAACAAAATTAAAATAAATAAATCTAGTTAAGGGAAAAGTATGTTCAAAATGTTTTTTAATGAAAATAAGGAAATAAACTTATTTCGTTTAAAAATAAAAATTTATGCAGTCCGGAGCAAATAAAGCAATTGGATGTGGTGCTCGTATTTTGAATAGAAAATATAACTAGCAGCCTATTTAGTTTTTATAAAAAAGCAGCAAATTAAAAATACAGGTTGGTATTTAAAGGCTAAATGTAAAGTAAACTTTACTGTAATTATCACCAATAGAAATATTTCAGGTAATATCTAAGGCATGAAATTTGTGCTTAAGCCTAAAATACTAACACCTTGCATTATCAATAAATGATGATTTTCTATATCAATAAATATAATAATATAGAATTGATATCAATATATAATGATTATTTTGAGGTGATGTCGTATTTCACGTAGAAAATTTAACTAGTAGCCTATTTAGTATTTATAAAAAGTAACAAATTAAAAAAAAATTCAGATTGATATTGAAAGGTTAAATGTAATATTGTGAAGTAAACTTTTTCTGTAACTATCAACAATAGAAGCATTTCAGTTAATGGAATTTGAGTAAAAGCGATCTCTTTTGGATAAAATTTGTGCTTAAGTCTAAGATACTAACACTTTGAAATATCAATAAATATTGATTTCTATATCAATAAGCATAATAATCTTTAATCAACATCAATAAATATTGATTTCTATATCAATAAGCATAATACTCTTTAATCAATATCAATAAATATTGATTATTTTGATGTGATGTACGTATTTCACGGTGAAATTATATCTAGAAGCCTATTTAGTTTTTATAAAAAAGTAACAAAAAAAATTGAGGTTGATATTTGAAGGGTAAATGTAAAGTGAACATTTACTGTAACCTATCAACGATAGAAGTATTTCTGATAATAATCTATGGGATAAAAATTTGCGTTGAGCCTAAAATATACTAACACTTTGAAATATCAATAAATATTGATTTCAATAAGTATAATATTATATAATAAATATCAATAAATATTGATTTCTATATCAATAAGTATAATAATATAAAATAAATATCAATAAATATTGATTTCCAATAAATATAATAATATATAATCAATATCAATAAATATTGATTATTTTGATGTGATGTTCGTATTTCACGTGAAAATATAACTAGAAGGCTATTTAGTTTTTATAAAAAGCAACAAATTAAAAAAAAAAAAAATGCAGGTTTTTATTCGAAGGCTAAATGTAAAGTGAACTTTTACTGTAACTATCAACAATAGCAGTATTTGTGATAATACAATTTTAGTAAAACAATGGGATAAAATTTGTGCTAAGCCTAAAATACAACACTTTGAAATATCAATAAATATTGATTTCTATCAATAAGTATAATAATATATAATAAATATCAATAAATATTGATTTCAATAAATATAATAATATATAATCAATATCAATAAATATTGATTATTTTGATGTGATGTTCGTATTTCACGTAGAAAATATAACTAGAAGGCTATTTAGTTTTTATAAAAAGCAACAAATTAAAAAAAAAAAATGTAGGTTTTATTCGAAGGCTAAATGTAAAGTGAACTTTTACTGTAACTATCAACAATAGAAGTATTTGTGATAATACAATTTTTAGTAAAACAATCTCCATGGGATAAAATTTGTGCTAAGCCTAAAATACTAACACTTTGAAATATCAATAAATATTGATTTCTATATCAATAAGTATAATAATATATAATAAATATCAATAAATATTGATTTCCAATAAATTTAATAATATATAATCAATTTCAATAAATATTGATTATTTGATGTGATGTTCGTATTTCACGTAGAAAATATAACTAGAAGGCTATTTAGTTTTTATAGAAAGCAATAAATTAAAAAAAATGCAGGTTTTTATACGAAGGCTAAATGTAAAGTGAATTTTTACTGTAACTATCAACAATAGAAGTATTTGAGATAATACAATTTTAGTAAAACAATCTCCATGGGATAAAATTTGTGCTAAGAATAAAATACTAACACTTTGAAATATCAATAAATATTGATTTCCAATCAATAAGTATGATAATATATAATAAATATCAATAAATATTGATTTCAATAAATTTAATAATATATAATCAATTTCAATAAATATTGATTTGATGATGTTCGTATTTCACGTAGAAAATATAACTAGAAGGCTATTTAGTTTTTATAAAAAAGCAATAAATTAAAAAAATGCAGGTTTTTATTCGAAGGCTAAATGTAAAGTGAACTTTACTGTAACTATCAACAATAGAAGTATTTGTGATAATACAATTTTAGTAAAACAATCTCCATGGGATAAAATTTCTGCTAAGCCTAAAATACTAATACCTTGTAATATCAATAAATATTGATTTTCGCCTTTGAAAATTTTATTCTCGCTCAGAAAATAGAATAAAGATAATGTATTTAATTTTAAAATACAATACAAAATTTGTCATAGTCAAATGCATTTAAATTATAATATGTTGGTAATGAATTTATTTGTTAAAAATATTAAATTTTTGGAAAAAGTTTTGCATAAAGTCAATTAATAATTAGTTTAAGATCTTTCAGTACATGCTTCAAATAACTAAATATTAAACCTGAAAGTCTATTCTGAAGTGAAATAAATAATCAAAATTTTAATAAAACTCATAGTATTTTATTCTACATTCTTTTTATTCAAGAAATATGACAAATGTTAAAATTAATTTTTGAATTTACTTTCAAAGCATTTTTTAATTCTATTATTCATTCTATCAATTTTAGCCAAGAATAAAAATAAACTATATATTTGCCAAAATTTTCCATTTAGCTTCAAAGACTTTCTTTCCAGGTTTATATTTTAAAAGGATTTTAAGCTAATGACATATTTATTTTAACCTTTTATAAAAATAAAAATAAAAACTTGGGAGCAATTCGGCGAAATTTTACGCTTGACTGTTTATCGTGAGTTTTCAAATAATCTCCTAATATTTTTTTTAACGTTGAAAGATTTTCTATTTCTCTGTCAGATATTTGTGCACTAAAGAGCTTTTGTTATAAAAGTGGCCGTATAACTTTTCTTAAAAGCCTTTAAATTCTTTTCGTCTTGATTGTAAACACATTTCAGACTTCACACAAATCTTTAAATGGAAAAAGATTTTCGAATGTTTAGATTTGTAGCTACATTAAGGTGACAAAGATATTGAAAACTAAGAAGCAAAATAAACTTCAAAGATATTTAATTGATAATAAACTTGTGTCACCTTTTTATTTTATGTTCTGTCAAATGTTTCCAATTTAAAAATTTTGGTCTCCAATTAAAATATATATATATCCATAACTTTTCAATTTCACATAAATGAGACAGTTTTCAGAATAAAATCTCTTAAACAACACATTTCACAAAACTCAATTTTCGTAAGAAAATGCCTTTAAATCTTATAAGGCATTTTCATACGAAAAATTGAGTTTTAGAAATGTGTTGTTTAAGTAGATTTTATCTCTGAAAACTGGCCTCATTTATGAAATTGAAAGTTATGGGATATATATATATATTTATTCCTATTATTTATGAAATACACATCGAATAAAGGAAATAGATATGTAACTATATAAGCTATAAAAATTATCGAAAATTACAAAATATGCATGAAATGAAAGATAAGTGATGGATCTATAGATCTGAAGAAGGATCTAATTTTATTTTACATCAACCCGTTTAAAGTATCCCATTTGAATTCGAGGAATCAATCAATATTTTCATAGTTTGATGCTGAATACACAACAAAATGTCTGGAGCTGTATTATTTGTAAAAATGTTAAGCTAAATAAATAAACATTTCAGTTTTTAAATTAAATGAAAAAAAATTAAAAAAACAATTTTGTTATAACGATAAAAAGGATAATGGAAAGGATAAAATATTTTAAAACACAAAGAGATTTTAAAACATTTCTCTGATTTAATACTGAAAATTTCACTTTAAAACTAATATTTGAATTAAAATAATTAAGATTATTATAAAAAAAATTTCCTTTCAGTATATTACAAATTTTTTTCCATATTTTCTTATTTTTGCTTTAAATTTATGATGTGTCATGGTGAAAAAAATCAAGTTTATAGCAGTGTACTGAATTGCCAAGGGGAATTTGAGCACAATCTGTCACTCAGTGTGTTGACAGCAGCCATTTTTGTAATCAAACATTTTGAGTACTCTGCGATTTTTATGGAATGGAAACATTAGAAACAATGGAACAATGGAAAAATTAGTTTAACAAAACGTTTGCCTTAAATTTAGTATTTCAAATGACATATCGTGTGTCGAATTACCCCAACATGTTTGCAAAAGATTTGTGGTGAATATTGCACGTCAACAGCGCAATCGTATGAATGGTATAAAACATGTATGGGGTCGTTTGGTTAACCTTCAATTCCTACGATTGACAAAAATATCGTAAAAAATGAAGTTGATCAGAAATCTTGATAAGAGTTGACTCAAAAGGTGAACTTAGGAATTCGTTCATAACATTCTGATTGATATTTTGGGTATGAAAGCACCTCCCAGCACGAGTGGTTCATAAACTCAATTTTGAACAAAAGCGCACGAAAGCAGGTACACTCAAGAGCCAAAACATTATGCCCACCTGTCAATAACGAGTTGGCCCACCTTGGCGCGCAACACAGCTTCAACCCGCCTTAGCATGGATTAATACCAGTTAAATACCACTTCCACCTGATCACGGGCCTTCTACGTCATCCAGGCGTGTTCATTGCAAAATGTAGGGGGTCATAATGTTTTGGCTCTTGAGTGATGAAAGATGACGGTGTGTTTTTCCGAGATTCTAAGGTTTTCTCCTTCATGGAACACATAATATCTGGCAACTGACCAAGCATAGTATTCACTCTGTCACCTTGTGGCTTACGCCACCCTGTGACTTTTACCTGTTCATAAAGTGAAATTACCATTTCATGGAAACCGTTTGAATCGATTGAGACCATAAAAGAAGATTCTTGGAAGGAACTGAAGGGTCTTCCTCATCCTTTACACGATAAATGTATGGGGGATTGGATCAAGCGCTGTCATTATTGTATTGCACTCAATAGGGCTTTCATGATTGAAGGCGACAAAATAAATGTTGATGGATAAATTGATTTTTGTGTGGTTTATTTAACAATTTCAGATACTTTTACACAGACAAAACACATAACAAAAATTTAATTTATTAAATAATAAAATCCCATTTTGTAGGCTTTAATTAAATTATTTACATCATTTAAGTACAATGTGAAAATTACGAAAATACCTGAAAATACTTGAATGTGAATATATATATATTCAATTCTAAAATAAATTTTCCTTTGCCTTTTCCAGTGTTTATTTGCACCTTATAGCAGTAAAGATATATAATGCACTTTTTTTATTGTATTTAAATTTTCTTTGACAATAATATTGATAAAAAAATAAAAAGAATTTTATTAATTTTTTTTTAGTTAGCAATATCTAACACTCATTTTCTATCGACTTTCCAAAATATATTTTTTTACATCACAGGATTTCAAGTTGCAAATAAAATACCACTGATAATATAACACGGATAGTCTTTGATAAACAGAAAAGATTGGAGAGATTTTCAATAATATTTTCCCTCACATTTGCATGTGGTATTTCTGAAAATATCCACTAAAACTCCAACTGTCATTATAGGAGACATTCAGACTTGAAGAATCTCCAAGCAAGTATACTGGTGGCTGATGGCCACATGGCTTGCTCTCTGTCTTTAGTACTGCAGGTTAAAAGGATTTAGCCTGTTGTAGCATTTACTCCCGGACAGATTCGAAATCCTGGCCGTGGCATGGATACTTTTAGTTCGGAATCTACCTTAAACTGTAGGTCCTGGTCTCAACTAGCTTAAAGTATGCAAAAAAACACCGTAGAGCGGCAAACCGAATCGAAACCAACAAGTCTGCTAGTTTCTAAGCCCACAATATGGAAGAAATCTAGATTTTGCCTTCTTATCACTTATCGAAATGTACATAACTTCTCGAATAGCAAGCAAATTTGTAGCGTGCAATCACACATAACTTGACAGAGATTTATTATACAAAAATAGACATAAATTTTCTGATGTTAATTTATGATAGAGTAAATTATAAACTTTTACTTTGAATAATTATAAGAATTAATTACACAATGAAAATAAATTTTGCTCATTTATATTAGTTGCGGTGTAAAGTACATCTATTTTAATGTCGTTAAACATAATTCCCTTTACTAAGTTTCGGTACGATTATAATTCTGGCTTGTCCCATTTTTAAAAATCGGGATCTAGAACTTTGCAGTCTCGATTACGAGAGAGGGAGAGACGGCAACGGACCGAAAATAGGTTCAAAGGTATTCTCAAGGTATGGCGACATTAAATCTCGTGCCCGGTTATGAGCTTTTACGTGTCCCTTAAATGGTAACAGCATTCGTCGGTGCAGCCCACAAGACTTGCCTTTTTTGAAGGCTAGTTTGTATTGGCTGTTACAGGATATGATCAAATACAATTCCAGT
>BPLR01018025.1:0-33235 GCA_021605095.1 Caerostris extrusa | reverse complement strand
AATTAAGTAAATGGAATGGAAGTTATTTCTCCTAAAAAAGAGTGAGCTGTGTTTAAGGGGATTAAATGGCTTTTTAGTAGAATTGATAATTTTCGTAGAATTATTTTTCTAAAAAATAGTGGAGGAAAAATCTTTCAATTCTAAGAAAAATTGAAGAAACTCAAGTACAGGAAAAAGATGGACACAAAAATGGTAAATTTGGAAAAAGGTTTGAAAAAAAAAAATGGAATAAATCTACTAGAAAAGCTAGATAAAATTATAAAAATGCATGTTTTAAAACACAAATTAAATTTTTAGTTGCAATTTCATACCTTAAAAATGTATTATAATGATAATGATTTAAGAGAAAATAAATAAAAAGTCTAAAATCAACTGAAAGAGATTTAACGATTACTATTTTGTTGCTTTTTTTGTAGTAATTCATGTTTTTTAAGTAGAATTTTTTAAGAGGTAGTTATCTAATGCTTTTGAATGAAAATCATAACAAAAAATGATAATAAAAAAAAAAAAAAAAATTAACAGTTTTTTTTTTTTTTAAAACAAAAAAAAACATTTTTGTCAAGAGAAAAAAAAAAAAAAAGTGAATAATTTTTCTTTTAATTTTACGGAAATATTTATAAACAGCTTTATGATAAGCCAAAGCCATAAGGGTAATAAGTAAAAAAAAAAAAAAAATACTATAATCATATAAAGACTATTTCATCAGTACTTTTTTTACTTGATAGTATTATATAAGTACTACTCAAAAAGATGCAACAAGAATCATATAAAGACAATAAATTACACTTATTAACTTTTATTATTAAATACTAATAAAGTTTAAATAGTAAAAGTTTAAATATACATGATACCTACAAAGTGAGAATACAAATTGACTGCATTGATTTTAGTAATGAATAATTGGTTTTAATAAATTGTGCATAAGTTGAAATTAACTGTAAATATTTTTACTAATTAACTAAAAACATAAGCCTTAACTTACAACTTTACTTATTAATTTAAATTACTAATTTAAATTACCACACGCTTTGGAAAACCATTATTTAAACATTAACAAATGCCTCTCATAAATTTCCCCATATGCTATATTATATATATATATATATATATTGACGTGCAAAATGAATATAAATTAGCTGAATTATTCTTAGAACTCTAATGGTGTAATATACAAATTTCCTTTAATTAGAAAGCAAATTTGTTATCAACAGCTTGTAATTTCACTTGAAATATTTTCTTTGTGAATTTAATATCAGTGTTAGCTAATTTAAATGTAATTTACGTGTTTTATTAGAACAAATCAACAAATCAAAAACAAACAAAAAAAAATCAACTCAAGCTATTTTTATAAGAATTAGTTAACTTTTAAAGAGTAATTAATTACTTTTGGTAAAAAATTTTCAAATGAAAAAAACAATATTAAATTTATTATTTTTTATTCTTATAATGTGAATATATAGATACATTTAATCTTATTAAATTAAATTACACACTAAAATTTTACTCATCAATTTAATTTTAAATTCATAAATTTAATTACAAATAATAAATTAAATACAAGAAAAAAAAAAAAATAGAAAGGAAAATTGAACAACAAAAACATTAAATTTGTATTTACATTGCTATTTACATCAATAAAATATTTTTCTACAATTTATTATCACTGACAAAATGACTAATTTAAAATTTGTGATATAAAAGTAATTATTTAAGTGAGTTAAATTTATATTTATTGTTTTAATCATAACGTTAAAATTGTTGCTGTTTATAAATACGAATTTAAAATCAATTTCTCCTTTTATTAAGTTAATTTAAAAAATGTGTTTGCTCATAAATATTATGAATTATAATGATTAATACACAATATCTTATATTTAAATTTATGATTTTTAATTTTTTTTATTTATTTAATCTTCTTTATTTAATGTCTGGAATAGATGAACAAAAATTATTATTAATTATTATTTTTATTAATTCCACACTTTTTCTAAAAGATATCTACATGCATTATGTTCATTAGAATCGATTAAATGATAATAATGCGAACAATTATTTATCATTGACAAATTAGAATAAATATATTTTGTCCAGACTAGATTTAAATTTATTTTATTTTATAATCTCTTATTACCTTTGGAATATATATTTTTATCCATTATTTACTTTTAATTAATTATACACTCTTTTTCTAAAACATACCTACATGCATTATGTTCTTTAAAGTCGATTAAATGCAAACGATAATTTATCATTGATAAATTAGAATAAATATATTTTGTCCAGAATAGTTTAAAAATTCATTTTATTTTAAAATCTTTTTACCCTTAGAATATATATTTGTATCCATTATTTATTTTAACATTATTATTATTTATAAAATAATAACATAATAATATTATTATCCATTATTTATTTATCCATTATTATTTAAAGTTTCTAAACTCTTCACACTCTTCTAAAATTATGTTCTTTAGAATAAATTAAATTATCATAATGCAAAACGATAATTTAACATTTGATAAATTAGAATAAATACATTTAAAACCCTTCTGGACAAAATATATTTTTATTTTAAAATCTTTTAATACCTATGGAATATATATTTGTGTCCATCAAAACACTGAATTTTTATATTCTGTCAGTATAATACGAAATGTAGTATACCATTTTAAACAACAAATCTTCCGAGTTTACATCGTAAAAATATCTTTTTTGCTGCACTGAATGAAGATAAAAGATTCGAGGATATCTCAGCTCAGTAGAAAAATCTTGTCCTCGAGTCTGGCATCTTGTCCTGGCAAGTTTGCCTTCTTTTGCCTCAGTTCCCTGAGCCGCGACAAATGCTTTGTTTGTTTCAAGAATCTACTTAGAAAAAAAGAAAGAAAGGGAAACGGAAAGACTTTCTTCGCTCTTTAAGTAAAATATATTCTTTCTTCTTTTTTGCGCCTTTGACACAATAACAAGGATTTTGTCTCGGAAAAGAGGAGCTTTGTAAATGCGTCTTGAATTTACAGCATTTGTATGACATTTATTCTTACAGATGTTCCAAGATATTAACAAGTGCTGTCTTTTAAAGAAAGATTTAAAATCTTTTAAAGTTATAAACATTTATAAAAGAAAAAAAAAAAATGTATGAATTAAATTATTTGATTATTACTAAATTAAAAGAATCAAATAATGTTATATAAGAGAATATTTTTATGAGCAAACAAATGTTCATCTGTTTTTTTCTTTTTTTTTAAGAGATTTTAAGAAATGTATTTACTTCAGAAAAAGCACTGTAGGGACTATTATTATGCTTACATTAAACAGACATGTTTTTTTTCTTTAATTTACACTAACCAGACATGATTATTTATTTTACCTTTACTATACATTAAGCATACATGATTATTTATTTTACCTTTTACTATACATTAAGCAGACATGATTATTTATTTTACCTTTTACTATGCATTAAAAGAATTTGTTTCTTTCTTTTTAATTTAATTTAAGTAAATGCAATTTATTTTCTTTTCAATTTACATTAAACAGCCATGTTTATTGATCTTTCTTTTTTAACCTACATTAAGCAGCCATGTTTATTTATTTTTTTTTAATTTACATTAAGCAGACGCTTGTTTATCTTCCTTTTTTATTAAACAGATATGCTTATTTGTTTTTCTTTTTAATTTACATTAAAAAAATAAATAAACATTGTTTTTAAATTAAAAAAAAAATAAATAAGCATATCTGTTTAATGTGTAGTAAAAAAGGAAGATAAACAAGCGTCTGCTTAATGTAAATTAAAAAAAAATAAATAAACATGGCTGCTTAATGTAGGTTAAAAAAAGATCAATAAACATGGCTGCTTAATTAAAGAAAAGAAAAAGAAATAAACTCTTAATGTAGAGATTAAAAAATAAATAAACATTGCTTCTACATTAAGCAGTCCGGTTTATTTCTTTTTCTTTTTAATTTACATTAAGCAGCCATGTTTATTTATTTTTTCTTTTTAATCTACATTAAGCAGATATGTTTATTTTTTCTTTTTATATACATTAAGCATACATGTTTTTTAATTTTTAGGGCTACTGTAACCCTCTTTAAATAAATGTTTTATTTCACTTTGTTTTTAAATAATCGATAAATTCTGATTACCATTTTCTAATGTTTCTAAAATTACAGCAACATTTAGTTCTGTGTAAGTAAGGTAAAATCTAGCACTAAACTTCCGCAAAAAAAAAAAAAATTTCTAAAAAAATATATGGTTACTATGGCTTTATACATATTCTACGTTTAAATTACTTAACATTAAAACTCGTTTGATTCTAAAAATTTTTAATAATATCTTAATTTTTAAAAATATTTTTCTTTTTAACAACACATTTGGCTGCATGTGATACGTTATTTACAAATGGTTGAAAGAGTTTCTTGAGTTTATAATGAATGTAAAAGTTTGTTTCAGAAAAACTATCTTATTGTATTAGAAAAATATTTTTAAAACAATTAAATTAATTATGTATAAGAATATTTAAAAAGAGGTAAACTATAAATTGCGATAAACCAGTCTTGTAACTTATTATTAGTAACTGTAACTGTAACTTATTGAGATTGCGATCAACAAAGAACAATGGATTTTTCCGATTTCATTTATTTTCAAATAAGATTTCTTTTTTCATTGTATTTCTAGCATATAGCACCAATATTAATTTCTAACAATTTTAATTGTTGTTTATTGTTAAATTTTATTTATATGCGTATATTTAAGTTATGTATTTTAAACTCATTTAAGCAAAACAGTTTCATTCCTCCCAACTAAATCTGAATATAAAATTTTTCCATTTTTAAACAAATAATAGTTTGTGAAAAATACTTTAATAACAATAACCTACGTGTTAAATACAATTAATTTAAATTTGAAAGAAGTCTGCGAAACATCAAAACAATTTTTGAAAAGTCTGCGAATCATCAAAATTTTTAAAATGTCTGCGAACCATCAAAATTTTTTAAAAAGTCCGTGAACTATCAAAAAAATTTTAAAAGTCTGCGAGCCATTAAAATTTTTAAAAATCTGCGAAACATCAAAAATTTTAAAAAGTCTGCGAACTATTAAAATTTTTAAAAAAAAAAAAATGCGAAACATCAAAATTTTTTTAAAAGGACTGCGAACCCTCAAAAATTTTAAAAAGTCTGTAAAACATAAAGGAATCACACGCAAGATTTTGTAAAAATATTTGAGAACCACTGTTCTGGAACATTTCATATTCATAATGCGAATGTCAAGTAGAAGTTCAAAAATGTAAATATTATTTATATTTGATAACAAAGAAACAATCTCCTTTCTTGTTTGAATCAGATAACTACTACGTTGCCAACACAAAAAGAAAAAAAAAGAGACTTCATTCAAAATATTGCATTTAAATTCTCCCCCAACAAATTCGCGTTATTTTATCAGTCGCCATAATGGTTAACCATGCCAAAAAAAAAAAAAGTCTGTACCTTTCAATATTGCCAAATTTTTATCTCTTCCTCTGGCGGAGAAATATAAAGGAATTGTGGAATTCTTGGCTTTATATTTAATGCATGCCTCAAGATATCACTCCCATTTTCTACGTCAAGAAAAACTAACTTTCTTCCTTCTCTCTCCCCCTATAAATATGTAAACTTGAAAAGGGGGCCGGTGACTTCATTTTAATGTTATTTGCTGGGCGAAGGGGTTTTTACCCCCTACTATTTATTCGTTCAAAATTTTGATTATATTCATTCCCCCTCCATTCTGTTTCTTCTTGAATAAGATATGCGAAATGCGCTTTGGCAAATATCAGACATCACGTTTTTCTAATAAAGTAACTGTTACGAAAATGTCAGGAAAATATGTAAATAGTAATGTTACTTCGAATAGTTTCTTTTTATTTGTTGCTATTTACTGTTAAATTTGCTTATTTATCATGATTTATAAAAATAAATGCTTTCGTTTCAGAAAAATATACATTGTATTGAACTATCATAAATGGACGGTAACTTGGCTAACTTGTTGGAAAATCTTTTAAAACTTTTAATGCAAACATTTTTTAAGGTTCTTAATTAGCAATTAAAATGTAAATAAATATGTTCTATTTAAAGTAAAAAACTGCCTAAGTTATTTTAATAACGATACGATACTAAAAGCTAATTTATATAACGATACGATACTAAAAGCTAATTTATATAACGATACGATACGAACAACTAATTTATATAACGATACGATACTAACAACTAATTTATATAACGTTACAATACTAACAAATAACTTATATAACGATACGATACTAACAACTAATTTATATAACGATACGATAACAACAACTAATTTATATAACGATACGATACTAGCAACTAATTTATATAACGATACGATAACAACTAATTTATATAACGATACAATAACAACAACTAATTTATATAACGATACAATAACAACAACTAATTTATATAACGATACAATAACAACTAATTTATATAACGATACGATACTAGCAACTAATTTTATATAACGATACGATAACAACAACTAATTTATATAACGATTCGATAACAACAACTAATTTATATAACGATACAATAACAACAACTAATTTATATAACGATACGATACTAGCAACTAATTTATATAACGATACAATAACAACAACTAATTTATATAACGATACGATACTAGCAACTAATTTATATAACGATACGATAACAACTAATTTATATAACGATTCGATACTAGCAACTAATTTATATAACGATACGATAACAACAACTAATTTATATAACGATACGATAACAACAACTAATTTATATAACGATACAATAACAACAACTAATTTATATAACGATACGATAACAACAACTATATTTAACTAAGATATTATATTTTTATTATGCTTTTAAGTTTAAGAGAAATACAAACAATGCAATATTTGGGGAAAATATTTAACTGATATGTATTTTGTTTAAAATTTCCAGTTTTTAATTAAAAATTTTTCTTATTTATCGAAAAAATGTCTTCTTTCTTTTCTCATAATGAAAAATGTTTTCTTGTAAACATACGACTGTGCAATTTTTTAAAAAATGCATACTTTTACAAAACTGTCTCTGTTATTTCTAATGCAAATAAAAAAAACCCACATATTTAATAAAAGAAAACGGCATTTACTAACACACACACACACACAAATGTCCAAGACAACCAAAAGTAAATGCAATGTATGAGTTTTGAAGAAAAAAGGAGTAGTTTATATGTCACTGTAAAAAAGTTTGAGTTGCACAGAAGTTTTTAAACATGAGAAATTAATTCGTTTTGTAAAGTAAAATAATTTTTCTTATTGCACAGTATTTGATGAAAATAATTTTACAAAAATTGTATAATAAATATAAGATAAATAATTATCTAACATATCTACATTATTAAACGTTTTAATATATTTAAAATAAAATAAAATTAAGTATAATTTTAATTATTCACGGTTAAAAAAATATAATACTATTTTAAGCTCAACTTTCCGATATTAATATGTAATTTTATTTTTAATAATTTCTATTTCAATTATAATTTTTAATAGTTTGAATGATTTGATAATAAATATTAAGACTAATTTAAATATAATAAAAATTTTGTTGTTATTTGATAATTTGTATTTTTTTTTTAATGCAACCTATGTTTACTTCCTATTTAAATTCATTTAAACTTTTAAAAGTATAACATGAAACATCAAAATACCTTGCTTACAATTGTACAACAGTAAAATAATAATTTTCATGAAAATAAAAATCGCCCACTTTTTATCTGTGGTTCCTACAAAAAGCTATTGAAACTCATCAATACATTGAATTCCAATCACTCGCGGCATCAAATTAAATTGTTAAACGTCGATTCAAATCACACAAATCCAATTTACATTTATTTCCCTTATAAATTCCTTTAAACTTTCAAAATTATAACAGGTAACATCAAAATTATAACAGGAAACACCAAAATATCCTGTTTTCAACAATACAGCAATAAAATAATTTTTCTGAAAATGAAAATCGTTAATTTTTATCTTTGTGTTCCTACAAAAGCTCATTAATATATGTAGTACATTGAATTCCAATCACTCGCGGCATCAAATTAAATCGTAAACAAAGAATCATATCACCACAAATCCAACTTATCTTTATTTTCTATTTAAATTTTCAAAATTACAACAGGAAATGTCAAAATATCATGTTTACAACTGTACAATAATAATAATAATAATAATAATAATGTAATTAATAATAAAAAATAATTTAATAATGAGAAATAATTAAAAAAATAAGTAAAATAATTTTTTAAAATAAAAATCGCCAATTTTTATCTTTGCGTTCCTACAAAAAAAAAAAAAAAAGCTACTAAAGCTCATTAATGCAATGAATTCCAATCACTCCCGGCATCAAATTAAATCGGTAAACACCGAATCAAATCACACGGAATCCAACAAACTTCAAGCCCAATTAATCCTTCGAAAGCCGAAAGCCGCTTTACAAGCGCATACACCCGCGGGGCTAAATAATTCAGAACTCTGGGAAACATGGAATATTTACATCTAAAAAGAGTTCCCCCTCCACACATGAAACCTTGTTACCGTATGCCTTATTCCTGCGATCATTCTGTCAACAAATCTCCATGCTTCGGAGCGAGAGTGAAGCAAGTTCTATTTTATTGTCTTCTTTTTCCGCCATATTGCCGACTTGATTCGTTCTAATACGCTACATGTTCCTTTTCCTTCGAAACAGAAGGATATCGAAGAGTTGGTAACGATATTTTTAGTGCCTTTTCTATGACGACATATCTTATTGGTGGAATCACTCACGACATGTGACGTAGTTAGGTGAACAATGGATCAAGTTTTTATTTATGTCTTTGGATTGTGAGATTCGCTGGACACAAAAAAAAATCGTCTCTTTTTCTTACTCTTTAGATTTTTTTTTTCTTTTTGTTAGGCCTAATTGATTTTTCTTTTTATTGTTTGGTGACATTTTTTTTTTTTTTTTTTTGTTACTTCCAAGTTTGATTTATGTGGAAATAAATTCTTCTGTAAGAACTTTTATGTTTTAAAACATTTTAATTTTGTATACTGTGTTTTCGTTCCGTTTTTTTTTTTTTTTTCTTTTAATTATCAAAAATTTGTTTTCATCAAATAAAGTGCAATTTATTTCAAAAAAATTAAATCGTTTACTTTAATAAAATATATATAAAATGTAATACATTCTATGAATATTTTGTTTTTGTTTGTTTTGTATTTATTTTAAAATAAATCTAAGCATATTTTTTTGCAGAAAATGAATTTATTTTTGTATTAGATATATAACATATAGCATAAATATAACATAATTATTAAACATATATTATGTAGAAAAATATATTTAAAAATACTATATATTTTATTAAATATATATTATTTTAAATTATTTGTTAACATTTAATTTTTAATTAGCAGCTATAATTCATTGCTAACCAGCTTTTAGTAAATATTAAAATATATTTTTACATTTTCAATTTTCATACTTTTCGTTGAGGAAAGTAAAATATTGTAAAAATTCAGTACTTAGGCAAGGCAAAGACAATTCAATACAATCTCAATCTCTAGATCTCTCAATATATCTCTAGAGCTCTCCCTTTCATCTCTCAATATCATCACACAATCTCTCAATCTCATCACTCAATGGAGAGTTTTTGCATAACGTTTTTTTAACGTCCGATATTTTTTTTCCTAGTGCGTATGCTCATAGGAATAGCTCAGTAGTGAAGTATTACAGATAAGCATGTGCTGTATATAATAGGTACAATGTTTCTTATGAGCATGCGCGCTAGGAAGAAAAATATCGGACGATAAAAAAACGTTATGCAAAAAACTCTATTGAGTGATGAGATTGAGAGATTGTGTGATATCTAGACTCTCTAATATCTAGACCTCTCAATATATCTCTAGAGCTCTCCCTTTCATCTCTCAATATCTCAATCTAATCACACAATCTCTCAATCACATTACTCAATCTCTCAATCACATCACTCAATCTCTCAATCACATCACTCAATATCTCAATCTAATCACTCAACATCTCAATCTAATCACTCAATATCTCAATCTAATCACACAATCTCTCAATCACATCACTTAAAATCTCAATCTTTAGATCTCATCACTCAATATTTCAATCTCTCCTCTCATCTCACTATCTCAATCTTTCCCTCTCATCTCTCACTATCTCAATCTTTCCCTCTCATCTCTCACTATCTCAATCTTTCCCTCTCATCTCTCACTATCTCAATCTCTAGATCTCTCAATCTCTCTCCTCTCACTATCTCTCAATCTCTTCTCTCACTATCTCTCAATCTCTAAATCTTTATATCTCTTTCTAGATCTCTATCTCTCTTTCTAGATCTCTATCTCTCTTTCTAGATCTCTATCTCTCTTTCTAGATCTCTATCTCTCTTTCTAGATCTCTATCTCTTTCTAGATCTCTATCTCTTTCTAGATCTCTCTCTTCTAGATCTCTATCTCTCTTTCTAGATCTCTTCTCTTCTAGATCTCTATCACTCTTTCTAGATCCTATCCTCTATCTTTTATTCTTTAGATCTCTCCTTATCCCATCCCCAGATCACACTTTCTACATTTTTCTTATTTAAAAGAACTAAATAAATATTTTTCAAATTTTTAAATTATGACGGATAAAGATGCAACGAAAAAAACATTATATTTAGAAGAATTAATTTAAATTAAATGAAACACAAATACACACATTGGTTCACTATTTCAATATCCATACAGAACTAAATAAATTTTACATAAAAATTTCTGCAGTAATTTTCCTGTCTAAATCCATTCAAGCCATTCCCCTTTATAAAAGACAAGAATATTATGAAACAGACACAACAAAAGCGTAAGCTACCTTTTTTAAATTAGAAGCACACGCACCACAGCAAAGATAGTGTTAACTAAAATAGAATGGAGCTCTCACAGATAGTTTATACTTAACACACCACTACAGATAACGTGCTGCCACTAGACATATTCGCCGCGTGTTATAACTTTGAGAAACATGGGCACTAAGCCAAATATAAAGGGATAAATCAACTGCCCTGGAGAACAAGACATTTAGTAGAAAAATGAAATTAACTTTATCTTAGCGAAATAGTTAGTTTTGATAAGCACTAGTCTTGCTTGAATTTCGAGTAAACCTTTCTTTAAGTGTTTAAAATAATGTTCAAATCATGATTTTTGTAAAAAAAAAAAAAAGATTAAATCTATTTTTTTATTGTTTTGTAATAAAAAATCAGACTTTTACTTTCGAAAACACTTTTGAATTTGTTTCTAGAATCATTTGTATTCGGGATACAGCTGTTTAATCACGCACTGAATTCATGCGTTAAAAAGCAAATTAATTTAAATTAAATCAGGAATAAATTAAATAATTAAATTTATTTCTGATAAACTGTACTGTTTTGCTACACTGCCATAAGATAACAGCCATAACTGTCGTAATAATTTTTCGAATCTAATGATATTTTAACTTTATGTTTTTAATTATATTACGCATGCATAGAACTAAAAGTATTCAATATATTACTTTAAAGCTAATTTATTAGCATTTTAGTTAAAAATATTACTTTTTTCGTTCTGGTATTTCGATTGGCTGACTCTAAATTTATCTATCAATTCACAGTAAATAAATAGTTATGAGTAAAGCTTTTCCCATATGTACTAATGTTCTTAATTTTCATTTTCAATACACAGATTTTTATTTTATCAACAAACAAAATATGACATCTGCACATGCAATTATTTCCTTTAATTTAAGATTATTATGATATTATTTTTGAAAAATATTTTTTTTCTTCCATAATAAAAAACTGTTACAATATATTTTAGTGTAAGAATCGAGAGTTTTTAGAACTACTTTCTTTAAAGATTATGTATGGGATCCACTCATACAGAAAAAAAAACGATTCCCTTAATCGGAAGCAAGCGATAATCGCTAATTATCGTTAAATAAAGCCCGTTTTTTTTTTCTCTTTAGCTCATATTTCTTAAACTTATTAAAAAAAAAAAAAAAAAAAAAAGAAATTAATTATTTGTTTTGTGAAAATTATTTTTTATTTTCAAAATTGTTTAGAGTGCCGGTTTGTTGCATTGTTGCCAAAATGAAAAATGCTGGATAAATGTGCTAACAGAAAAGTACGAAAAATGTGCACCAGAAATAATGGAATGCCTTAAATAACGAACATTATAGAAATTTATTTTATGTTTCGCCTTGTGTGTTCGAGTTGTGAACTTTGGGAAATTTTTTTAAAGGAAAAACGCATTCTTGGCTTATTCACAGCTCGGCTTATATACGAGTTGTGAACTTTGGGTAATTTTTTAAAAAGGAAAAACGCACGCTCGGCTTATTCACAGATCGGCTTGCATTCGAAAATATACAGTAAATAAAAAAGCAAATAAATTACGAGTAAAAGACAACACAATCGTGCAATTACTTTAATACAATATTTAGAATAAAAAATAATGATCAAAAGGCCCATTCAACTCTCTATTATGATATTTACACGAGAAATCACGATATATCGCAATTACTTACTCTCCCAGATCATCATAATTATCGGGGAAAAAACGAAACGCGAAGATTTATAACAAAATGATGCAATAAACTATTTTTCCAATAAAAAAGGGTGAATAAGCTTTAATAATCGATAAAACTAATTTGCACTTAGTAATTTTCCATGTTTTTTCTTTTTATTATTATTATTTTTACTAATTTACTTTTACAATGTGTCAATATAACGTGAGATGTTAGTTTAATTGGATAATAAATTTATTGACTACATATAATATATTGTTTAACATAATATCTATAACTAGTTATAGTATATTTATTGTTCCTTTTATTATTTATGCTATATATTTATTGATGCTTTGTTGAGCTTTCGATATTATTCTGATACAATAATCAATATTTAGTTTATTGAGGGATTTATAACATTACATTAAAAAATATATTATAAGAAATAAAACGCAAGATAAAATGATAAAAGTAATATTAATTTGATTTATTATTTAAAATAAAATATTTTGCAGAATAATTATAATTAAAATACTTTTTTTTTTTTAAATTATTTCCTTTTAATAATCAATTTCTCATTTTGAGACACTGTTTGCATAGGCGTAGTAATAATAATAAAAAAAAAAATCAAATTTGTGAAAATATTTAAAACACTTCCTTTTCATTAAATTTAAATATATCTTTAACAGATGTTTAAAAGATGGATTAAAAACTAAATGCCTTAAAAATAAATGTCTTCACTGAAAACATTTGCTAAGATATTTATTCTGCATATAAAATATTTTTAAAGAGCCAACCAATTCGAGCATTAATGTATATTGTTAATCGCTTATATATTTTAAATAATCCGTATTTTTCTGGATATTTAATTTTTATAGCTTTTAAAAATCTTAATAATTCTAGTATTTAATAACTTTAATGAAGCATTAAAACTATTTAGTTTTATATAGATTTAATACTTAAATAATTTAAATAACATAGCAAATAAATAAGAAGATAAAGAAATAAATTATAATATCGAAGAGTTATAATAAAAAAGCAAAATATAATGCTATAATAAAAGCAGTTGTTTAATATTATTACAAGATTAAATATATTATAATTTAGTCTCATTAACATTTTTGACATTTTAACTATTCGCATAATTAATTCTTTTTAAAAACAAGTTTGTAATCCGATTACACGCCAACTAGTTTTATTAAAAGTTAACAGTAAAATAAATAAATGCTTCGGAATACAAATTATATAAATATAACTTAGAGAAATAAATTAAAATATCAAAGAACTATAATAATAAACAAAATATAATGTTATAATAAAAAACAATTTTTCAATATATATTGCTTTTTAGTATTACAAGATTAAATACAATAATAAGTATCTCATTAACGTTTTTGACATTTTAACATAAGACATGTTTTAAATTAACATCGCTTTATACGTAAAGCTAATAAAGAAATTAAATACTAATAAGTAAAATATATTTATTTACTTAATCATGAAAAAATAATAAATTCTCTTTAGACTCTAAAACCCATAAAATAATCACTTTCGTAAATAACGTTTCATTGAAATTTAAAAATGGAATTTAATTCTATTTTAATATAACGGTCCTTACGAAAAAAAAAAAACCTCCTTAAGTGTCCTCTCTGAATCAAATTAATTATTACTAATGAATAAAGTCATTAAACAAAAAATAATTTTCAAAAAGCTCTACTTCTTTAATAAAGTATAAAACTTGTTCATTTATAATATATTTTATTACAGAAATTTGATATGAAACAAAATGCAAATATTTTACGACTTTTACTATAATATTAGTTTATTTACCTATTTAGAAAAACTATTCTAAACAGATTAAAAGTGACATTTTATCGACTTTGAAAAAATAACTTTTATTATATTTATTTCTAAACATAAATAGTTACAAATAAATAAGTACTCAATAAAAACTGATAAATTAATTTTAAATAATTACTCAATAATAACTGATAAATTAATTTTAAATAATTATTCAATAATAACTCATAAATTAATTTTAAATAATTACTCAATAATAACCCATAAATTAATTTAAAATAATTATTCAATAATAATCCATAAATTTAAAATAATTATTCAATAATAATCCATAAATTAATTTTAGATAATTACTCAATAATAACACATAAACTAATTTTAAATAATTACTCAAAAATAATTCATAAATTAAATAATTATATTTATTTATAAACGAGTATATAATATGCAGTTTTAGAAACAATGGCCTTGATTATATCCGTATAAATTACTTAAATTGAAATAAATGCGATAAAGATTCCTCTAATTTATTGCTTAAACTAAACAAAATATTTTTAACAACACTTACTTTACACCCTATTTAAACATTTATCCCATAAGCTAACTACCACACAACACATTTCTAATAGCATCTGTCAAATAACACAAACAACTACGGGCAACATAATCACATTAGCGCTACATAATAACGGGAAGTAATCGTGGCGAATAATATTTTATGCATTCCTCACATAAACCTGAATGAAAATTTTATTCCAAATAGTTAGGCTCTTCAGTCGGACGCTATTCAGGAAAGGCAGATCTCATTATCAACGCAGTTGCTGTCAGAATTCGCAGTGTGAATACTATAACGTTATCATTAGTAACGTCAGAACAAGCTTTTGACATATTAGTTAATTTTGACAATACATCGATTCATATCACAAATCGAGTCGGTGTAAATGTATATTGAATAGTATAGTCAAATATTTGCCAGTATTTGCAAGCTGAATAGCATAATAATAGAATGCTGTTTGGAATCAAAGGTTAATTTAATTAACTGGAAAGTATGTAGATATAAAATATTAATAATTGCATTTTCTCGTAAAATGCAGAGAAAATTAATGGTTGTTTGTCGCAGAATAATTAAATCAATTTAATGATTGAAAATCATTGTCACTTAATAATGCATTTTACATTAAAATATATGATATATAAATGCTTATTATAATATGGAATTTCATAACGAGATAGCTATAAATCATCACAATATACCATAATATAATATTACTCATAACAACATACTGATTAATAATAGCATTTACTTATGCAAAAGATACTCATTATTAATAGCATTCACTTATGCAAAAGATACTCATTATAGAATTTATTTATAACAAGATACTCTTTAAACCATTTGCTCGTAACAAGATATTATACCATTTGCGCATAACAAGATATTATACCATTTGCGCATAACAAGATATTATACCATTTGCGCATAACAAGATATTATACCATTTACTCATATTATACCATTTACTCAAAACAAATGAATAAATGGTATAATATCTTATGAATAAATGGTGTAATAACAAGATATTATACCATCAATACATATCAAGATATTATACCATTTACTCATAGCAAGATACTCTTTATACCATTTGCTCATAACAAGATACTCTTTATGCCATTTGATCATAACAAGATACTCTTCATGCCATTTACTCATAGCAAGATACTCTTTACACCATTTGACATTTGGTCATAACATGAACTCATTATACCATTTGCTCATGACATAATACTCATTATACCAATTGCTCATAACATGATACTCATTATACCATTTGCTCATAACAAGATATTATTATACCATTTACTCATAACAAGATATTATACCATTTACTCATAACAAGATATTATACCATTTACTCATAACAAGATACTCATTAGGAGTAACATAAGATTAAACATAACAAGATAGTTATAATCACTTAATACTGGCGAGAAAAGACGAAATTTTAAAATAATTCTTTAATTAGTTTAACTTATCTAATAAATTTACAGCTGTTTCATAAGAAAACAGTAAGCACTTCAATAATTAAATGACCTTAGTAAAGATTACTACTTCGATATCCTCGTGTTATCCGTATCCTTTTATCTCTACATTTAGATAACATAGATATCTTTGATGTAGAAGACAGACAAAAATGAATGTGTAATACATTATACGCTGTAGTATATATAAATGGAGAAAAGAGGAACATATTATTTAAAAAAAAAACCACTATGGTATTAAAAATTACCGAATCTCTATTTCGAAATTTTACTTTATTCATAAGCAACTATCGAAATTCCTGCGAGAATATACATTATATTTTATTGATTTTTGTACAACGTGAATAAATTCAAATAGATATAAAAATAAAATAAGTATTAATATGTGAATAACAAACATGATTCAGTAAAATTTGTAACTAATCATTCTAGGAAAGTTTTTATTTTAATTCATTTTCATAGATATTTTGAATAATCCACTGGATTAAAAATGCAATATCTCAAAAAATAAAATTTAAAATTTACATCTATGCTTTCATGCACTTTATAAACTTTTAATAATATATGTATTTGGAATATTTTTAAGTATGCGTTTCATTAGAAAAAGATTACTTTGTAGCTATATAAACATCGACTTATTAATATCTGTTAAATATATTAATTTCTGTCAAAAATGTTCAACATTGAATTTTGTAAAGAATTTTTAATAATTTACTTCTCAATAAATTTTAATTTGGAGTATATATAAAACTTCTTATTATATTTTTAGATTCTAACTCACCATATTTTCATTATTTACCCAGACTGTACAAATTATCCATATTTGTCTTATATAGTTATTTCAAAAATATATTTAATATATTTAAATTACATATCATATTTTAATATTCCAATTAAAATATGCAGACAATTTTGAAAATGTTATATTTATAATTAAAATTCATTATAATAACTAAAAACGATTCTAATTTATTATATTTTTAATAAAATTGCGATAAAATTAAAATATTTAATGAATTTTAAGAAGTTAATTTTAAGTTTATGAATCTGTAATATTTTATTATTTAAAGTGTAATCTCGTTTTTCTTTAACTTTAGAATAATTATAAATTCATTGCTTATTAATTAAATTAAATCTAATACGAAAAAAAATATTGCTAAATATATCATATTTATATGAATAAAATTAATGAGTATACTTGAGAAGCAATTATTAAAAAAATATTTATACTTTTTATAAATATAATCTTCGTAAAAATTAATTATACTATTTTTAAAAAATAAACTTACTTTATAAATCAAATTCAGCCTCCATTAAACTCCCAAAAAAGAATTCGAAATACAGTTGAAGACTAAAGTAAAACAGACGATAATTATTCCAATCATTTAGAAATGCCAACAATGGAAATGAAATAATGAATATAATTCCAAACGATCTTTTTCATTTGTTTAGTTCTTATTGTTTGAATTTCTTTTGCCTTATCAGAAATAAAGTAATACAAAAAGAGAAACAAAATGGAATAGAGCAATGCGTCTAGAATATAAAACATTTTTTCTTCGAACTTTTGTATAATTTTTGAGTATTTTCTAATCAAGTTGAGACGAAAAATTTTACGGAAAACAAATGGATTATAACAAGACACTGATTACGAGTAACATAATATTATTCATAACAAGACAGTTATAACCGCTTATTATTGACGAGAAAAAAATAAATTAAAATAAAAGAGAATTAAACTTAAATTCGTTTAATTTTTCTATTAAATTTACAACTGTTTCCTAAGAAAACAGTACGCACTTCAGGGATTACATCACCTTAGTTAGGATTGTAAACAAAAATGAGTGTGCAATATATTATAGGTTATATAAATGGAGAAACATAAATGGAAAAACCAAGAATATATTATTTTAAAAATCCACTGTTGTATTTAATATTACCGAATATCTATTTAGAAGTTTTACTTTATTCAGAAACCAGCTATCCAAATTCCAGCAAGAATGTAGATAAATCAATAAAATATAATGCAGAATGGTAATAAATTCAAATAGATATAAAAATAAATAATTATTAATATTTGAATAACAAACATGATTCAGTAAAACTTTTGAACTAGTCATTCTAGGAAAGTTTTTATTTTAATTCATTTTCATAGATATTTTGAATAATACAGTGGATTAAAAATTTAATAACTCAAAATTTCGAGCTTTTTGCTTTTCATATATATAAATTTTTAATAATATATTTTGAATATTTCTAAGTATGAATTTAGTTCGAAAAAAAGATTACTTTGCAGCTATATAAATATCGAGTTATTAATATCGGTTACAAATATTAATTAATGCCAAAAATGTTCAACATTGAATTTTTGTAAAGAATTTTTAATAATTAACTTCTTAATAAATTTTAATTTGGAGTATATATAAAACTGCTTATTATACTTTGGATTCTAACACACCATATTTTTATTATTTACCCAGACGGTACAAATTATTCATATTTGCCTTATATAGTGCTTTTAAAAATATATTTAAATTACATATCATATTTTAATATTCCAATTAAAATAGGCATACAATTTTGAAAACTGTTATAATGAATTTTAATTATAAATATGATATATATTATAAAAATGATTATAAAAATGATTCTAATTTAGTACATTTTTAATAAAACTACGACATAATTAAAATATTTAATGCATTTTCAGAATTAATTAATTTAATGAATCTGTTATATTTTATTATTTAAATTATAATTAGATTTTTTTTTTAAATTTTAGAATAATTATGAATGCATTGCTTATCAATTAAATTAAATCTAATACTAAAAGAAAATATTACTAAATATTTTTTTATCATATTTATATAAAATAAGATTAATGAGTATACTTGATATGCAGTTATTAAAAAAAAAAAACATTTGCAATTTTATAAATATAATCTTCATAAAAATTAATTATTCTATTTAAAAAAACTTACTTCATAAATCAAATTTACTCTCCATTAAACTTCCAAAAAGAATTCGAAACACAGTTGAAGACAAAAATAAAGCAGACGATAATTATTCTAATCATTTAGAAATGCCAACAATGGAAATGAAATAATAAATATAATTCCAAACGATCTTTTCATTTGTTTAGTTCTTATTGTTTGAATTTCTTTTGCCTTATAAGAAAAAAGAATCATACAAAAGGAGGAACAAAATGAAATAGAACGATGCGTCTAGAATATGAAACATTTTTTTGCTTCGAACTTTTGTATAATTTTACAGTATTTTCTAATCAAGTGGAGACGAAAACATTTTACAGAAAACAAATGGATGTGATGAGGATTTTACTTGCATGAGAAGGTTTGTTTTCAATGAAAAAAAAAATATTAAAAACTTACTTAGAACATTGATATTTTGAATTAATTCACATATAATAAGGAAAAGAAGATATATTTATTTTTATCATTTAATTAATTAATAGTAACATACAATGTTATAAAATTAAAAACAATTTTAGAAACGAATTTTAATTATTTTTTGTAACAGTGTTTTATGTAAAATTATACTTTCTACTGATTATTTAATTATCTTTAAGAGATTTTTAAGAGGAATAAATGAAAAAAAATTTCTCAGGAAATTTAAATTATCAACATTTCTCAGTTTTTTAGTTAAACATTTAAGGCATATTTTTGGGCGTGATTTTTAAGTATTAAAAATTAAATAAATATCTTATAATAAATTATGCTTTGACGCAAGTCAGAACTTAATAAAAATTTTAAGAAGAATACAGCAAACGCCTAAAATAGCTATCAGAAAAATAATTTACATTTATGCATATTTAAATAAAACATTCGCAATACTTTTCAATACAGACATATTAACAGAAGAATAATTATGTATTTAAAATCCTAATTAAAAATTTGATCAACTAACTTTCTAATAACAATTATCATTCAGCATTCCTATCTTTTTATTTAAAAATATTTTGTGTTTTAAAGTTAATTTATAAAAATTTATAGATTAATTAATAGTGAATTTTAATGTAGCAAAATTTAATATTTTTCTAAGACATAAATACTTTCATTAAAATATTCCTGAACACAAAATTGTTCTAGTTTCTTGAAAAGCCTGCATACTAGTTAAAATACAAAAGAAAATATGTTCAATTTCTCAGGTGGTACAAGTTAAGGTCGCTGCTAAAAAATGAGTAGACTCGGTGGTGATTTTGGCCCAGTTTCATATCTACCATTAACGTTTTTAAATTATCCTTCATACACAAATTTGGAGTAATTACCTCAAAACTTTCCTACTGGAAAGAATAAATATAAGGTCCCTATTTATATCAGGGAATAAAGTAGACCACTGAAAGTTGATTTTATCATAATACCATCAATAGATTAACCACAAATTATAGCAGTGGAAAAAATATTAAAAAAAGATATTTACCATATATTTAAAGCTGTAAAAAATTAGTAATTCTGGTAAGTAAGCAGTTCTCATTATTACCAGGTATAAATCCTATGGTGCAGTGGGGTGACTGGGGAATGTCTTAACATAGTCCATGCGTGTCGTAAAAGGGACTAAAATGGCAACCCAGTGTCCGGGTTTGGTTTGTTGCTCTACGGCCATTTTGTGCACACTTTTGTGGTTAATTAGACTGGGACCTACAGTTTAACGTGGATTCCGAACCACTCACAAACATCCCCTGCCTCCGCCTAGATTCGAACCTGAAGTCTGTGATGCCAACTGTCAGAGCGCTAGCCAATTGGTCATAAGGCCGCTCCCAGTGTCCGGGAGTATAGCCTGGACTTTGTAAAAAAGGATTTTTAAGAAAAAGTACAATGTAGACGAAAATCCGGAGTGTGAAAATGGATATTGACTGCGAAAAGGACTAATGATTTAAGATTTTTGAACCTGGAATATGTTGGGATTAATCGTGAAATTGCAAAATTGCTTGGAGAAAAGGATATCATAAATTATATAAAGTCAAAGAGAATTCAATTGGAAGGACACAGAGAGAATGGACGATAGCAGAGGCACAAAGAAGATCTTCAAGGAAAAGTGCCAGGCAGAATGAAAAAAAGAGGATTGATGAAGTGGAAAAGGATCTGAAGAACTTAAAGATCACAAATTTGAAAGCCAAAGTATTCCAAGACTTTGGAATCGCATTGTTAGGGAAGCCATGGTCCAACATGGACTGAAGTGCAGGGGAGTTAGTGTTATATACGCTATGATTCAAAAGTTGATGTACCGATAAATTTATTAATAACTTCTTGAAAGACGGAAGCACATGCTTTTATTACAAGCGAACTTATAGATCAATAAATGTTCCACATATCTAATACGCAACGTTATTTTACTTCCTTTAACCAGCATATAAAAAAGAAACCATCTTTCTTTCCAGTTACTGTGGTTAGAGGAAAGAAGCCTCTCAGATGAATATTATTAGAAAATTATATCTAACACTGTGGGATATATTCAGTTTGTTAACATATTCATATCGCGAAATAAACCGATTAAAATGACGATTCGAAATTGAGTAAAAAAATTTGGGGGAACCGATAGGCTGTTAGCGATAGGCTTCTGCAGTGAGAAGGCGTAGAAGTGATAGCTTTAAAGTGGAAGAAGGAAATGTAGAACGCTGAATCTTCCAGAATGTCTTTGAGAAGATTTTCTGCCCAAGCTGGAGTTCTGTATAGAACATATCACAGTATAATGAAGAAGCTGTAACGTTATGCGTACAATGTCAAAGTTGTTAAGGATTTAAAAGAAATGGATACCATTAAAAGATTACTCAAGTGCGATTTGTTCCAAAATGTTTCTCCGAATTAATATATGAAGTTACACTTTGAGCACTTACTGTGATTCCATTTGTAGAACAGCCTGTGAGCGACTGATATCCGATACTGCGATTTACGCATGTCTTTCGCAATTGTCAAAGTAGTTTTGCTTTAGGCGGAAAATTTTTAATAGAAAATGTTTGTCGTTTAAAATGTTTGAATGCCATTACCATTACCGCATACCTTTGACAAATGACAAATAAGTTTTCCAACTGAAAATGCTTAGCAGAAAATGTCCGAATGATGTTGTCATTGCCGAAGGCCATTTGGAAATGTTAACCAGTGCTAACACTTTCCACCAGAAACAAAATTAAGTAGAAAATGTTTGTTGTAGAAAATATTTGAATATCATTGCCGACATGCCCTTGGCAAATATCAACCCAGTTTTGTTACGGAAAGTAAACATTTAGTAGAAAATGTCCCAATGTAAAAATGTTCAAATGTTGTTCGAACGGAAAATGTTAATATGAGTTATCAATCGTTAATATTTAATACGCGACAAGATTAATACGAGCGATTAATCAATGGCATGCGGTTAATACGCAACTACCCAAAAATTATTAACAAATGAATGGGTATATTACCTTCATTTATTACATTATTTATATAGTAGAGTAAATAATTATGTTTTTTACTAATTTTAACTTTATAGACTAATTTTAAAATATTGATATAAAAATAAAAGATTTAAACGTCTATCTAGAGCTTTTTCGTATGCCATAAACACAGAAACAAAGAAATGGATGATCTCACAAATTACTCGATACACAAAAACACCTTTTCCCACTAAAAAGGAGAATAAAAAAGAAAAGATTAAAGCGGGGCAAATTATGACATCAAATATGTATTAAAAACACGATCCGGAAAAACAACGACAAGAGCGCGTTGGCATGCGAACTAAGTGAAACACACACGCGATTCCGCTGCCCACGAAAGGCAACAAAGAAAAATTGAGGAAAGGGAAAATGGAGTGAGCTAAAGTTGCTCCAAGTCAGTGCAGATTGGTTTAGAAATAAGTGAGCTGTTATTTATGTTGCTCGGAGAATTTTTTTAATCGAGATGTCAAACACATTTATTAATCTTAAACTTATCTTATTAACCTTGAAATATTAAAAAAATTCTAGAATAATAAGTTTAATATTTCAGGTAAATTTCACCTCGATTCATAGCTCAGTGATAATGTACGCCGTCGGTGAGCATTAGGGCTGAGGTTCCATCTAGGGGCATTGTTGTAGACACTGTTTCAAAAATGAGGAGACTCGATGGTATGTGAGATGTTCGGTATCTTGCCGCGTTAGTCTGACTATCTGGTGGAGTTTTTCCGAGTTTTCTCCCATACCAAGGTAATTCGCTCTAAAAGTCCTCCCCAAAGGCACTGCCCTTCTTTTTCAACGACTCGAAGCCAAGTCAGACTTCTACCTACGGGTGTTCCATCACAACAGAAGCTGCCCCCTTTCACTCCATCCATGACTAGACTACTCATGTGTTGCCCGTCCAACATTGCAGGACACTGAAGACCTTATACTCTTACATTTTTCAGAGTATTCATCTGTAACAAAAGGTATCATACCTCCAGTAGATGGCACTGGATAACGCTGAATTCGCGATAAATATGAAGTAGCATAGGCGAATGATTTAAGATCAAGTGCTTAGCATTAAACATTTTCAGCACTGAAATAGGATAAACGAAAATATTAAAGTTGAGAAAAAATGCTCGAAGATCTTGGCAACTGCATCAAAGCAGTCAGTTTGTACACCCCATTTCCACGTGACTACTAGAAGGGGGTGAGTAGGGGATTGTCGTCTGCAAGCAGGCGAGCGTTAAATTGTTTAATTACGCGCGATGCTGAACAACTCGACTAACGGCCTCAACAATAATTTACTTACTCAAAGGGTCGCCTCGTCCAAGGAATAAAAAGATTTCCCAGTTGAAATGTGTTTAAACAAGGCTCCGATACAAGCAACCAAGTTCCCAAATTCCCCAGGGAAATGTACACAATTCTCTCTGTTTGAGAGAGTTTTTGCATAAAATTTTTCAAAACTAAATTAAAAATATTTGAAAAATTACGAAGATGTCTTTTTAAGGACATATTTGGGAATTATTGGGACTGAAAAGAAAGGATTTGAAAATCAGACTTATTCATATAGAGGTGATAGCAGATGGCAAAAAAATAATAAATAAAAGGTGAAGTAAAGCATAAAGTGTCTACGAGGTCACAATTAGAATATCTCGAAATCTGAGACTTAAAACTTTACAAAAAAACAAATTAAAGTACAAACTATTACGATGAATGTCATTCTATGGTATGTATATTACGTTATTGAATGCTTGTTATGGAATCGAATGTAAGTTTTTCATGGCATATTATGTTATAGACTTTATGCTGTGGATGTTGTGGAATATGTTATAGATTGGTCTGTTGTGAAATGTATTATAGAATGATCTGTTGTGAAATGTGTTAACGAATGATGTGTTGTGGAACATATTGCAGAATGCTTTGGGGGAACACATTATAGAATGCTGTGTCGTGGGACATGTTATTGAATTTGTGTTGAGGAATATGTTATTGAATGTTGTGTTACGAGATGTTATGTTAGAATGGAATGTAATATTATGTTGTGGAATGAATAATATGCTGTTATTTATTATGGTGTTATTGTGAATTATGTGAATTTAAAATAGTGAATTTGTATTTAAAGTTATTTAAAGTGATACTATATATGTATGAATGCTTTTTTAATTAAAATTATATAGAATTTTTTTAATTAGTTTGAGAAGTTTTTTTTTTTACAAAATGTCTTAACATGCTACAACAGTTAATGAGAACAAAGAACTTAACACTAGCACTCTATTTATGAATAATAATAACATTAGTTTGTAAATAATGTAATTTCACATTGTGTAATGTAATATCAGACTTTATTGTCATTAAAGAAATAATGCAACTCCTTAAAAATAGTTTAAGTTCCTTAAAAATACAGTGTCAAAATATTCTGAAACAAACTCATAATAAAATTTTAAAGTGACGGAAAAAAATTATTTTTTTTTTTACATTTTATTTATCTTATACCAACAGAAACACTTTTAATTCGTAAAAAAAAGATACAAAAAAAAAAAATTCCATTAATTGTAAGTGTTCGCTCTGGGGTAATGAGCGCAGAGGTTTCAGGTTCTAATCCCCATGTGTCTTTTTTGTGCTTTTATAATCGAAGAGACTCGATGGTGAATGTGAAGCATCTGATACTCAGACCATTGGGAGTTATCAGGGTTTTCTCCCATACAACAAATTCAGGTCAGTTACTTCAAAAATATTTAACCGGAAGTGAATCACACATCCCTGAATTGTCGTAAAGGAATAAAAGCATGGCATGTATGTAAAAGGGTATTTTGATCCATTTAGATTTCCAGACTCCATACCTTGTTTAATAACAAAATACTGATTTTATAGATTAAAAGAATTATTCACAAAAGTTCTGACATCGCAAATATATGGAAATGCACATCAATTCAGACAGTCAGACATATAAACTATATTATCAATATTCCTTTGGAGAATAATATTCTACAAACTTTGATATATCATTAAATATTTCAATGTATTATACATATATTTCCTTCCTAATATCAGAGATAAATTATTTAACATAGAGCGTCTTGAATCTATGCACCTTAGAGCAAAAGTTGAAAGAGTGTTATGATTGAATCTATTCACATGAACTAGACATTAGAAGTCACGTTGTGTTCATTTGAAATAACAATGCATCTAAATAAAATACTATATTTAATTGGTATTCTGCGTGTAAATTAGACAGTATTTTCAGTCTAGATTATTTGTTACAGAAATTAATCAGATGTCTCACTTTATTGTAAGAAACATTTTATAACTGTTATTCAAAATTTGAATTAATTATACAAGATTAGACGTCACAAAATTTTCAAATTACATAAAATATTACATTTAAATATGTATAGACATTTATTATTATTTTTTGTGTTCATGTAATTTAAATAAATTTTCTAAAAACGCATTATTTATTTTTCTAATTGTGTTGGTTTATTTATTATTTTGAGTGAGTTTCATTTTTTGCGTCTAGACAGACATTTTTGTTTATTTTATCTGAAAATATTTCTTTACGGAATTCAACTGTTATTCTCCGTAGTCTATTATCTATTTTACTAAGTAGTTTTCATTAAATATTTTCTGGAACTTCTTTTTGTACAAATGAAATTCCATATTCATAAATAATAAATTAACATAATGCAATAGAATATTAAACATAATGAAAACACTAATTAAATTTTCAGTAATAATAATTCCTATAAACTACAACAGTTTACATTACAGTTATTAGTTGTTAATAATTAAGTTCACAACGTCAAATTATTTTTGTTACAAAATTTAAAAGTCAAAATAAAAATAAATATATTACATTCTTCTTCTCTCAAGGGCCTGATGGCCGAATGGTTAGCGCTCTGTAACACAGGTTTCGGGTTTGAGCCCGGCGGTACGATGAATGATTGTAATGGGTCGTAATGCACTTTAAACCGTAGGTCCCAGTCTAATTAATCATAGAGTTTTGTGGGAGTAGTGTTACTCACGCCCATAGCATATCTTCAGGCTACACGTGCACCCTGGGTAAACGAGTAACGTCGGTGCAGACGTTTCTTATGGCCTAAAGACAACCGTCTCTGTATTGGCAGCTGCATTAGAAGAAAAAAATTCTTCATTAGCGCAACAGCCCTATGGTGGGCCAAGGCCCTCTTGAAACGTGTTTTTACAAGGTAGGGTTGTCAGCCCTACGTCCAATAGTCTATTAGACCTGTAGCACGGTTTAAACTAGATTCCGTACCACTACAAACATCCATGGCGCCGCCGTGACTCGAACGTGAAACCTGTGTCACCGAGCGTCAGAGCGCTAGTTACTCGGTCATCAGGCTCTAAATATATTATTATTTATTGTTAATATCCTATGTCATCTGTCATTCCATCTGTAAAACTTTCATTTCTGTCCTCTTAACATATTCAATGGGTGAAGCACGAATTCTTGCCCTGATTATAAAAATTTATTACAAAATAAGCGTTGAATATAATGTATTTTTAGTATTGAAATAGTTCACTTTCATATTTAAATAGTTTTTTTAGTTCATTGAATTTGTTTTTCCTATAAACCAACTTTTCATGTCTGTGGAAAGGTAAATAACAGATGGGCTGAAAATTGATTGGCTTATGGAACGTCTTTATGACCTATCGATTTGACTTATGACAACGTCTCATGACCTATCGATTTGACTTATGACAACGTCTCATGACCTATCGATTTGACTTATGACAACGTCTCATGACCTATCGATTTGACTTATGACAACGTCTCATGACCTATCGATTTGACTTATGACAACGTCTCATGACCTATCGATTTGACTTATGACAACGTCTCATGACCTATCGATTTATGACAACGTCTCATGACCTATCGATTTATGACAACGTCTCATGACCTATCGATTTGACTTATGACAACGTCTTATGACCTATCGATTTACCTTATGACACCGTCTTATGACCTATCGATTTGACTTATGACAACGTCTTACGACCTATCGATTTGACTTATGACAACGTCTTATGACCTATCGATTTGACTTATGACAACGTCTTATGACCTATCGATTTGACTTATGACATAACGATTTTCGATATCGATTCTCGTTTGATCATATTCACTGGAATATTTACACAATTAGTTTGTAATGAAAACCATTCGATCCATTTTGCTTAAGAGTCGACAGCTTAAGAGCCTACAACATAAGACATAATGCCCTTATCTTGCGAATTAGAGGATCCACATATTTCTGCACAGATAGTGAGAGACAGCCCTAATGTTAATGTTTGGTGCGGCGTCATGCATAACAAGGTTTCTGGATCGTTTTTTTTTTTTCTAGGGGTAAGAAAAACCTCCCTACTAACATTTATTTAGACTTAATGGACCTGATCATTACACCCAGTTAGAAGAATTTCAACCATGGATGGAGAGCACCCCACACTGAGCTTTCTTAGTGTGAGAATTCCTCCTCCTCCCAGTTGCTGACGTTCACGATATGAAGGCAGGATAAAAGACCGTTATAGACGACATGTCAAACAACAATTCGCGAGATCCGCTTTAGCATTCTCTGACCCAACAAGAGGAGATACACTGAAATCTAGTGAAGTAAATAATCTCATTAAAAATTTACAACAATATTGGCAATGCATCAAAAGAAACATATATATATTGGGCAGTTTGGGCCAAGACCTATTATGCTTCGCTTGATGCACATTTTAGTTTCGTTAGTGCAAAAATTACACGATTTTACTGTGGTAGATTCGTTTTAGACTTCACATATCGCGGACGTTGAAGAACTGAAGGCTAGCACAACTGAACTGAAGGCCAAAATACCTTCAAAGAAAACGTTTTATTCAATAACAGTCTTCTATGAAATATAGATTTTAATTTCATTATCATAAGGATCTCATTATAGGATAATGTAATTAAAATCTATATTTGATCTCATTTTCTAAACTAGCTCTTATTTACATGGTTTTTACTTTTATTTTACACCACACCTCACTCACCCTGTATCCAGGCCTGTGTCCCCTCATTATTTATAAGGATAGAGTAATTTACAAAATCTATTTTTGGCGGCAGGTGTTACTTTTTAAAAACCGTTTAAAACCAGAACACTTTTTCATAATATCATCACAAATTCGTCAAGAAACGCCGATAACTATTAATGTATGTGATAATTTAACTCGCAATCATACAAAAATAGCTCTGAAATAGTGTAAATGAAATAACGAATTCTGATTATTAATAATAGTTTTCTTAATATTTAATAAAGCCGCATTTAGATACTAATTTAGAATCACATTATAAAACCAAAATATGTGTCAATAAACGAAGATATTTACTATTTTACATTATAATTTAGCTCGCATTTATATAAAATGGTTATAAAATCTATATTTAAAGTAGTCTAAAGACAATAAAGAATTCAAATTATAAATACTAGTTTTTATTAGTTTTTTTAATAAATACTCATTTAGACGCATTATGTAACCAGAATTCCTCAAAAGAAGCCGATATTTACTATTATAATTTAGTTAGCATTTATGCAGAATGGCTATGAAACAGTGTAAAATGCAATAAAAAGAATTCAGATCATAAATAACAATTTTTATTAGTTTTTTTATAAATGCTCATTTAGAGGCAAATTTGCAGTCGCATTATACAATCAAAAACTTGTCAAGAGGCGATGATATCTACTGTTATTTTATATTATAATTTAAATCCTCGCATTTATACAAAATAGCTATAAAAAAACTGTGTAAATGAAATAAAGAATTTTGAGTATTAATTTTTAATAAATACGAATTTATCGGCAAATTTACAATCGCATTATATAACCAAAGATTTATCAAGAGACAAAAAAAGTTTACTATTATTTTATATTAAAATTTATTTAATATTTATACGAAATGGTTATTAAGAAATCTAAATGCAATAGAGAATTCAGATTATCAATAACAGTTTTTATTAATTTTTAATAAACCCGCATTTAGAGACAAATTTACAATCGCATTATATAACAAATTGATCAAAAGACGACGATAATTATTACAATTTTATATAATAATTTAGCTCGCAATTATACAAATAGGTTATAAGAATAGCGTAAATTCAATAAAGAATTCAGATCATAAAATAGTAATTTTTTTTTTTAATAAATGCGCATTTCATGCAAATTTACAATCGCATTAAACCAAAAATTCGTTAAGAGACGGCGATATTTTTACTATTACTTTTTACATTATGATTTAACTCACATTTATATAAAATGGCTATAAAAACAGTCGAAATTTAATTTTTTTTATAAAGAATTCAGATTATAAATAACAGTTTTTTTTTTAAAATAAATAAGTACTTAAAGTTAAATTTACAGTCGCACTATGTAACCAAAAATACGCCAAGAGTCTCCGAAATATTTACAATTATTTTATATTTTAATTCATTTAATGTTTATATAAAATGATCACTAAATGCAATAAAGAATTCCGATTATCAATAATAGTTTTTATTAGTTTTTTAAATGCCCATTTAAAGGCAAATTTACAATCGCATTATATACAGTTAACTTCTCGTCAGAATCAACTGTTAAATATTTTAAATTAGAATTTCAAAGTAACAGTAAAAGTGGAGAATAGATAAAAGAAATTCAATCTTATTTTTAGCGTTCGAACCTTTTCGAGTAAAATAAATCTTAACAAATATATTTGAAAGACAGCGGCATATACTTTTACAGAATATTCAATAAAACAATTTCATGCAAAACCATAAAATGATCAAAATCTGTTTAAAATTAGCCACTATTATTCAGTGGGAGACCTAAAATATTTTCTTCTTGGAAAGAAAGAAAACATATTGAAACTTCATATGCAAATAAAAGTAATACAGAAGTCAAATTGTGAATAACAATTTATATTAGATTTTCCTTACATGCAGATTTAGAGACAAGATCACAATGACATAATAATTTCGTGTCAAAAATAAACTTTTCAGTATTTTAAATTAGAATTTCAAAGAAGAGGGATTTTAAAATCGACAAAATAATTTCAATCTCTTTTGAATATTTTGACTTTATGGTGTAAAATAAAAATTTCAATGCAATGTACATTTATTATTTACAGAATCTTATTGTATTTTTCAATCAGTTTTCTGATCCGTTTATTTCTTTATAAAACATTTGAATAACGTTATAGAAATGAATTTTGCTATAGAAAAGCATATATATATATAACATGATACACATATAATTAAAAACAAATTTCAAAGTTTTTGTATGTGTATTATGTTATATCCATGCTTTCCTATAGCAAATGATTCATTTCTGTAATATTTAGTCAAATGTTTTACAATGAAAGAACAATGCATTTATGAAAGCCTTGATGCCTGTTTCTGTTGTTTGAAATTAATGGCAAATTAGGCATATTAGATGAACATTTCTTTTAAATTGGTTCATTCAAAAGCTGAACCAATTATGTCCATTGGACAAAATGACACTAATAAATAAAACAAATTTCAAAGTTTTTGTGTAAGTAAAACGTCATTTTGTCCCATGCAGACATCTTATAATTGATTTGTTTTCAATGGATCCAATTTAAAACTGATCTTTATCTAATACGCCTAATTCGTCATTAATTCCAAACACCAACAGAAAATCATCAGAGAGATCTCATCAAGAATCTTTGAGAAATACATTGTTTATCAGACGCTTTATTTGCGTGTGAAATTCGCTCTCCTGCATGTAATTGAAGAAACAAACTGACAGAATAAATTTCAAAGATTTTGTAAGTAAAGCATACGTATAGCATGATGGGGAATGTACACAAAACAATTTCAAAGTTTTGTAAAGAAATGTCATTTTGTTAGTCATATCAAAGCAAACTGACCTGTTTCTGACAAAACAAATTTCAAAGATTTTGTAAGTAAAACGCACGTATAGCATGTAATTAAAGCATACGTATAGTATATTATACACATTCAAACAAAACAAATTCCAAAGTTTTTATAAGTAAACGTCATTTAGTTCAATGCGGACATCTTATAATTGATTTAGTTTTCAATGAATCAATTTAGAACTGATCTTTTATCTAATTCGTCATTAATTCCAAACACCAACAGAAAAGCACCGAGGCTTTTGATAAATACATTGTTTATCATGCGCTTTCATTTGCGTGAGAAATTTCGCTCGTAATTCTTGGCAATTAATCACCCGGCGCGCTCTCTTTAAAACGGGCAGAATTGCAAATGAGTAGCGATTCATATGTTAAGAAGATTAATTATGGAGTTAAATGCAAGAACAGATCGACAGTCAGAAACACACTCGCTTTAATTAGCTTCTGCTCTCTCAACTTCAAATTCTTTCAACAACAGTACTTAAAAACTAACGACGACAAAAAAAGTAAAAACTGGATGAATAAATAAAATTTAAAAATAATAATAATAGTAATAAAATGAATTTTCATTTTATCCTTTTTTGGTTGTCGGCGGAATAATTTTTTTTTTTTCTTTTTTTTCTTTTTTTTCGCCTTCTTTCAGTCTTTTTTCCAAAAAGTCTTTTTTTCGATTTGGTTGTAATTCTTTTCTCTGCTGAAGACGAAAGTACCTTTCAGTCTTTCCTCCATTGAGAATTTCCCCCGTTGTCATGGCAACATTAGCGTCACGGCGATGGTTCAGTGGGAGTGGAGGGGAGGAGAAGACAAAATCAGGTGGAAAGAGTGTTTTATAAGAGCAGTTTGAGCCGTTGATGAAAAATACACTGGATCCTTTATTAGCGGCATAATTTACGACGTCGGAGCGTTACATTAAGACCAATGATCCAGTGCTTAAGAGTTTTAAGGCAGCGGAAAAAATAAAAAGGGCAGATTAAAGTTATTATGGGCTTTGTTCTTCGTCATTTTTTTCTTCTCTTTTATTTATTTTGTGCTGAGATAAAAACGTTTTTAAAAAACAATAATGTTTGCTTGAAATAAAATATTGAGTAAAAGGAATGGTTTTTGTGTATGTTAATAGTTGGTAAAATTGATTTCAGAATAAAATACCAACAGCAAACCTGTTTAAATATTAAGTTTTGTTTCCATATATATATATATATATATATATATATATGCTATATATATATATATATAAGATATATATATATAAATAGCTGCCACATTTTCAACAGATATAATTTTTGGTAAGTAAGATCTATTTTAAACAGTTCTTTAATTTCAAACGTAACAAAAATCTATATTTCACAATATGAAACCAGCCCGTTAACGTCAAAAATTTTATAAAATTAAATTAAGTATGCTATTTTTTATTTTAACTAGATGCACTAGCCCACTCAAAGATAGATGAGGATGTGCACATTTCTCCAAAGCAGCCAT
>BPLR01018024.1:0-19613 GCA_021605095.1 Caerostris extrusa | reverse complement strand
TTGATTATAAAAAAAGTTTGTACAATTATTGTGGTGCCAGTGCAAAAAGAGTCGAAACGATATTAATAAATAAATTGTCTTTTCAATAACTAAATGAATGCATTTTTATAATTATTTTTAAGTGTGTTAAATAAAATTGTTTTATTTAGATGTAAAAGTTTAAGAATCATCCAGCCTTATCAAAAGGTAAAACTAATTCTAAAATACCTAATTATTGTTTTAATGAACATGAAAATCCTGTGTTCAGAAGCCAATAGTTATTACAGAAATATTACCATACATGTTTAGATTGCTGAAAGTTTATACAATTATTCAAAAGCAAAGGGAAAGAATGTTCAGATACACAAATAAATCGTCTTTGAATAATACAAATGAATACATTTTAACGATTATCTTTTAAGAATCTCAAATAAAATTGTTTTATTTAATGTAAAAGAGAATTGTGCCTTAAATGAATAAAGTAAATAAATACTAAAAATTATTTTAGTTGAAGCACAAAGCCACAATTGAACATGAAAATCAGAAAGTTGTTCAAAATAATTAATTAGATTATCAATTGAATCCGTAAAATCGTTTTTCATGAAAACGATTTTGAACGGTATTGAAAAATCATAACATGCTGGCATGTTCTTAAATAGAATACATATTAGTCTTTTTTTGTTCAAAAGTTAATATAATTTTTTTATTATTTTTTGATTGCCTTTTCTGTTTTAAAATCTGCTAATTAAAAATTTAAAGATAAATTAAGTGAAAGCTCTTTTTACAAAAATCCAGAATAAACTGCATTAAAATTACTTTAAACACTTTTCTTTTAAATTAAATGCAACGTCATTTTGTTTTCGTCTGTGTTTACCTTTTAACATTATGTCTATTGGTAAAAAAGTGTTTTATATATTGAGGGAACATGCTAAGAGTATATAAATGAATAATTTATTAGTGTACGTTGTTAAATGGTAATGAACTATCCAACACGCCTCTGCAATTACCCTAGCCTTGTGAATGTTATACAAATACATTAACGTAAAATGTTTTTAATCGCTGCACAAACCAAATTATGTAACATTATTTAGAGTTAAATGTACTTTGAAATTTTGTTTAACTCTTTTCATCATCAATGTTAATAAATATTTCCATTGGTGTTTTTCTGTTGTGAATTCATTAGCCATAAATTGTAGTAAAAACATTTTGTTTCCTGGGGGAAAAAAATTTATTTTGCAATAAATAAAACTATTTTGAAGAAATAACTTATTTAAAATGGGAAATGTTTGATCACCCTCAATTAGTTTATTTACAAAAATATATCCTATTCTACCTACAAACAATTGTTTTGTAGAAATGTTGATTTCATTTGCTAACCACTAATTTTTTGAGTGCTTAGAATTGTAGAACTCAAAAGGATTAGAGTAGATAACATGGTTAAGCATCATTAATAATTTTTTGTTTATTCATTCATTGTTTTGTGAATTCTTTTATGATTAAATTTGATGAAAGTTGAGTGCTTAGTTAATCATCAATTAAGAATTTTTTAAACTAGTTTATTCATTCATTGTTTTAAAGAATTCTTTTATATTTAAACTTAATAAAAAGTTGAGTATTTAGTTAACCTTCAATTAATAATTTAAAAAAAACCAGTTTATTCATTTATTGTTTTGTAGAATTTTCAAGTAAAAGAGGTTAGAGTAGGTACACAACTTCATCAATTAATTTTTTTTTTTAAATCTAGTTTATTCAATCATTGTTTTGAAGAATTCTTTTTATAGTTTAAACTTAATAAAAGTTGAGTGCTTAAATTGTAGAATTTCAAATAAAAGGGGTTAGAGTAGAAAAATTAACCATTCTAATTAATAAATTAAAAAATAGCTTTCACTTTCATTGTTGAGTTGAGTGCTTAATTGTAGAATTAAATAAAAGGGGTTAGAGTAGATTTCATCAATTAATAAATTAAACAAAGTGCAGTTTTCACTTTCATTGTTTTGAGAGTAGAGTGCTTAGAATTGTAGAATTTCTAATAGCAGATAATAACCATCAATTAATAAATTAAAAAAATAGCTACTCTTTCACTGTTTGAAGAATTCTTTGTAATTAAAAGTTGAGTAGAATTGTAAAAATAGCCATCAATACTTACTTTTCATTGTTTTGAAGAATTCTTTTGTAATTAAAAGTTGAAAAGTTTAGGAATTGTGTAGAATTTCAAATAAAAGTTGTGATAATACTTAGCTACTCTTTCATTGTTTGAAGAATTCTTTGTAACAAATAAAAGGGGTTAGAAGATAATATAACCATCAATTAATCATCACTTAGGAATTGTAGAATTTCAAATAAAAGGGGTTAGAATAGATAATATTTAACCATTAATAAAATTTTAAGAAAATTATATTCACTCATTGTTTTGAATAATTCTTTAAACCTACTTTTTAACAGCATCATGATCTTAATTGTGGCTTAAAATTATACATCATTGTGTATTTTTGAGATTTATTGTAAAGAACCCCTAATTTAAATGCAGAAATTTTGCTATACCTGCATCTCACAGAGCCACATAATCTGTCATTGATTACTTTTTTTTTCCCCGGATCTTTTAATGCTTGTGCAATTTTCACCAAATCTTTAGAAATTTCTCGCTCATGCAGTTTGTTCGATCGAAGCACTTGCTTGTAATTTAACGCCGAGTATCAGATTCGGAAACACAGAGGCACTCTCCTCGTGACCGACCATCATTTGAGAACATAATGATGATGACCTGCACTGATCCACTTAATGATACAGAGAGCTGTGGGAAATGTTTCCTGGAGCATGTTGGCGACCTTCGTCTAACCATTCTCTTGTCAATGAATTCTCACAATAATATTTTAAGAGAGAAAAATCTACATGGTGAAGATTGAAATTGTAATACATTGTAAAAATTATTTTTATTATGTTCTTTAAAAAAGAAAATCGAATTTCACTTTATTTGATAATTCTAGAAAAAAAGGATATTTTTTTTTCTTATGTTACGAATTCTTGTATAAAATGTAATTAAGATATTATGCAATACATTTCATCATTTTGGATTAAAATGATAACTAGGAAATTGCTTATTATATATAACATTCAACATGATGATTCTGTAAATTGTACATCATTTTGCATTAAAATGACAACAAAGAAATTGTTTACGATAAGATTCAATATGATAATTTGTAATAAATTTCTGCATTTTTTGCATTAAAATGACTAGGAGATTGCTTACGATAAGATTCAACATGATTTGAATAAATTACATTATTTTGCATCAAAATGACAAGGAGATTGCTTATGATAAGATTCAACATGATGATTTGCAATAAATGTCATCATTTTTGCATTAAATTGACAACAAGGAGATTGCTTAGGGATAAGATTCAACATTGTAATTTGCAATAAATTTCATCATAACATTTAGAAGAGTTTTTCTTTTTATTATTATTATAATAATAACTTAATCGCAAATATCGAAATGTCAGATTTGAGAATGATAGGATAAATTTAATTTTGCAATTTAGAGGAAATATACAGAAAGTAATTCCAAAATTGTTTCTTATATTTCAAAAAAATATATACATATTTAATTTTTTTTATTATTCTTTGGCATAATCTGAAATAACTATTTTTAATTATTTATTTTACTTTAATACTTTTTTGAGATATTCTTATTTATCATCATTATTATTATTATTATTATTATTACATTAATACTTTTTTTTTTTTAGACATGCTTTTTTTTCATTTTAATATTTCCACCACTTATTTATTTCGAAAAAAATTTATTTTTCTTTTTGACATAATGTCAAATAAACTAATTTTATTTATTTAATAATTAAATTATTTTGCCAAAATTAAACATGTTTTGACAGCTAGTTTTTTCCAAAAAGGTAATTTTCTTCATTTTAAACAGAAAAAAAAAAATTAAATTTTAAAAAATGGTATACACACACTACCACACACTAATATAATTTTTACATTAAGATGACACTAATTAAGCTTCTGATGTATTAACAAAAAGTGTTGCCAAAATAGAACTCTTAATCTTAAGTAAATAAACTTGACAAACATTGTTACAATATAAATATTAAAAATGAGGAAAATGAGGAGAAGATCTTTAAGAAATCAAATCATTTTTTTTTTTTTAATCCTTTAAGTTCATCGGCATAAAAAAAAAAAAAATCGCAATAAAAATAGAATTTTTTTAAATAAAAAAATGAATTACATCTTAATTAAAAAAATTAGGAAGTGTGATATTCTTGTAAACTAATTTAAAAATCGTGCATCATTTTATAGAAGAAAAATCTATTATCTTTCGTTTATATTGTCTGAATTTTAATTTTAAATTTTTTAAAAAAAATTTCTTTTTATGTAAGCATTTAACTTCACTCATTTATAAAACTTCATTATTAATTTTATGCTTTTGTGTTTTATTGCTTTTTACGTTAATTCACTTTATAACTTGCGTAGATAAAAATAAATTACACTATCAATTTTTAATTTTCTATTTTAATAGTTATTACATTAATTTCTAAAATATAAAATAACTAAAAAATTATAGTTTTTATCGTTAAATTTCGTTGTATAAATCTAAATATTTTGTAATTTATATTATAATGTGGTAAATTTTTCATTTCCTATTTTAATAGTTATTTCATTAATTTCTAAAAGCATAAAATAACAATAAAAATTATAATTTTTAACGTTAATTTTATTATATAAATCTAAATATTTTGCTATTTATATTATAATGTGATCAGTTTTTCATTTTCTATTTTAATAGTTATTTCATTAATTTCTATTGTATAAAATAATTATAAAATTATAGTTTTTATTGTTAAATTGCATTGTATTAATATAAATATTCTGTTATTTATATTATAGTGTGGTCTCATTGTAATAATTTAATTGTAATAAATGTCATACATTCCATGTTGCTTAAAATATAAAAATTTGATGGATTTAATTTATTAAAAGAATGATTTTATTTATTTATACTTTTTAATTAAATTTTCTTTTGTTTTGTTTGTTAATCACTGGAAAAAAAATGCGAAAGTTTTACGTTTTTGATTATTTTTTGTAATACATATTTTATGACTTGAAGTTTTTAAATAATTTGAAATGTATTAAATATGTTTGAAAAGTATTAAATATGTAGTTTTCTTAAGTCATATTCCTACAAAGAAAAGAACGCAGAACACATATGTTGGTTGTGTGAAAGGAGGGGAAATAGGGTTAATTATTATGGGCCCAAGTTATGTAACACTTATTTATTGAAATTTAAGTTACATAAGGACAAACATAAAAGTTTTTTCATCATTATTGAAGAAATTCTTTATATTTATAGAGAGCGCTGCAATGCACTGCAGTACTTGTTGCCACTTATACGAAGGAGCGATTATAGTTGTAATTTGACACAGTCATTACATTTGTTTAATATGAGTGAATTTCTCGCTAAGCAATCAAACAATCTCAATAGCAGTCCAATGAAAAAAAATTATTCAAATGTTTTCAATTTATTAATAATCATGGCAATGTTTTTAGCTACTACATGCTGATTTCAATAGGTTTGCGCATCTTAATGCATTGTCTGCTTTATTTCGCTCTATAAAGTTATTTTATTGAGAGCAATTTTAAAATAGAGGATCATTGTGGCAATCCTATAAAGCATGTAATAAACTAACTTGATCTGATAGTTAAAATCTTAAGCAGCAGAATTGAGGCACTTGCATGAGGATAAGAAAAAAAAAAGAAGCTACATTAAAATATAAACTTTATTAACAAAATTTAGATAATCGCTTTTTTTTTTATCAAATTACAATTGAATCTGCTTCATTTTTTTACCTTTTATCAAACTGAGGTTCTTTTTTACGAAAATTAATCCATCGTTATAATTTTTAAAATATAAATAGCAAGTAAAACCGTGGTCTGTGTAATCCTGTTATTAAGTTAATTAGCTTTTAATAATTGTTTTGGAATAAATAAGTGACCGACTTCGTTGCATTTGTTTTTAAATGTTATAATAGTACGCATATTTAAAGTCTTTAAACGCATTTTTTAAAATTTCTAAGATAGTTTTTAACAACTTAACCGAAATGAAACTCCCAATAATTAATTTTGTATTGATCCATACAAAAGAATGTCAATTCTATGAATAATAACAAAATGATAAAGAATATTGTTTATATCAAGTGTTAAAACAATTTTTTTACAACCTATTGATTCTTCTTTGTGTAGTATTATTTACAACATATTATATATCTCGTTCTCTTCCTAGTAGCTTCTAGCTTTTCTGCTACAAGTGTCGACAGCACTTGAACTTTCGACCTCGTCATTTCATTGAGTTGAGTTAGTACCACACCACATCTCTAGACTTGCATACCACCCACATTGAAGTCTTTTTTACGGTTCTGTACCATTGATCTAAAAACTATTTTATGCAATTGAATGTTTGTATGCATGGAGTATTTGATTTGCTTGTGTTAAAAGCTCCAAAACACTCATCATATTAATGCAAATACACACAATGTAAAAACAATCTCTTATAGCTTTAAAATCTGATTACTGAAATGTCCTCTTTTTTGAATCCATTTTTTCTTATTTTAACCCGCAACCCAAACTAATGTTTAATTGCTGAGAGATAAGAAGATTGCAGCTTTAACATCTTTATTTAAATCTTTTTCTTAAGTCTATTCATATTTGCATATTCTATTCATATCTATTCACTAATATCTACATATTTATTCATATTCTACAAAATGAAATATTATTATTATTATTGTTTTTGTGAACTTTTGTACCACTTATATATGTCATGAACAGCCAGCCGACTTGCGATAAGGAAAGGGACATTTCCTTTGGAAAAGACTTTTATAAGTAAATACGCCATCTTTGTGTGTCGTAGGAAGAAAACGTTCTTCAGGTAGCCTGACAATCTTTCATACTATCATTTAGTTTCCCTGTTTCTAAAAGCAGTTACTATAACACATTTCACCTACTCGTGGCTCAGTGATAAAGTACGCCACTGGGGAGCATTAGGGTTGAGCTTCAATCCGGTAGAAGAATTGTTGTAGACTTTCAAAACGAGGAGAATCGGTGGCTTTTTGTTATGTTCGCCATCTTGCTTCGTGAGTCGGACTACCTGTTGGGAATTTTTCTGGGTTTTCTCCATACGATATGTAAATGTGGGAAGTCCCCCCTAAAGAGTTATCCCGGATGGCACTGCCCTCCTTCTTCAGTAGCTCTGAGTCAAGTCAGACTTCTAACTATGGGTGCTCCTTCATAACAGAAGCTGCTCCCTTCCTTCCATCCATTAGAGCGGCCTGATGGCCAATTGGCTTACGTTCTGGCCTTTGGTACCATAGGCTTTGATTCGAATCCTGGCGATGGATAAATGTTTGTTAGTGGTTCGGAATCCATGTTAAATTGTAGGTTTTTCGATCTAGTTAGCTAAAAATGACTGTAGAGCGACATCCAGTGGACTATTCATGCGGGTGTCCGGGCCAGCGCTACCGGACACTAAAAATTAGTCACAACGACAACAAACACGTCTGTGCAAATACATTACTTTGACTAAAAAGCCGGACAACATTGCTTCATGGTCTATTCTCAATCTCTCCACCAATAAGAGAACGATTATAAAATTGATTCTGCCAATAGCAATAGCACTCTTTACTGAACTAAATTTCTTCAATTGTTTTGTCTATCTCGGATTAAATTATGATAATTTTATTTGTGCTATTTTTTAAGATTTAAATCTTATTACTGAGACTTTAGAACTTGGGGATCTTTCAAAACGCAATGTACAATAGCATTTTGGATCTTTAACAAGTACATAATTAGTACAAACTTCATAAATATCAATACATTTTCTAATAAAAAAATATATAAATACGGCATTTTGTAACGTTTTTGCTAGTAATACTTTTCAACAAACATCTTTTTCTTTTATTTATCTTTTCTAAAAAAAAAGAAAGATAATTCTAGAAAATCGAAGATAAAACAATATTCTGAAATTTATAGTATTTTATTTCACTTTTGTTTGAAAAATATCTCTTCGGCTTTTCTCTAATAAGTGACGAGCTTTGTTCGCTTTATATTTTATTTTTCATTTCATCACTAGAAAGGATTCTTTTATTATACTTTCGAGCTTTGATATTTATTCTATTGTTTTTAAAGTTTCTTTATCCTATTATGTGTTTTCTCTTTTCTAAATTAGCCTCTTAAGTATTTATGCATTTTTTTTTTTGTACCGGGCAATTATATACACTCGATAATTAAATAATGAAATTTTTCCCCTCTCTTTTAATCATGCTAAGAGGTTTTTACTCGATTCTTTCGCTGATCATTCATCGATTCAGAGTTCTTGCTTCAAAGGAATAAAAATCAAAGACAATGCATTAAAAATGACGGGACTGTTTAAGTTGTTTGTTGTGGAAAATAACCTGTAGGTCTCCACTTTTTATTTCTCCTGTATTTTTCCTTTGTCATTTTACATGACATTGATTTTAGTTTGTATTTCAGTATTTCAGTATTTCATTGTTGCTGCAATATATACTAGTATATAAATTCTTCTGTACGCGTGTTTGTCATTGAACTCCTCCTAAACGGCTGGACCGATTTTGATGAAATTTTTGTGTGTGTTTGAGTGGGTCACTGAATGATCTAAATTCAGGTAGGTGTCGCTGCAATCGATATATCTTTATATATATAATTCTTCTGTACATATGTTTGTTGCTGAACTCCTCCTAAACGCCTAGACCGATTTTGAAGATTTTTTTGTATGTGCTTGCAAAACATGCAGAATGTTTTTATGATATCCGTTGTATGTTGCTACCAGATGGTGCTACAGTATATCAACTTCTATACCGTTCAACCATTCGCTATGAAAATTGGTAATAATATGTATTCGAGTATGGAAAATAGGTTCGCACTACCTACTTTATTGTTACTTGCCACCAAATGGTGCTGCAGCATTTGATCTTATACATCATTCAAACTGTATTCGTGAAAATCAGTTTTTCACATATGCTGGAACATGGAGAATATATACAATGCTTTTTTTTTTTTTTTTTTTTTTTGGCAGGACAACGTATTACCGGGTTCTGCTAGTTATATATATATTGTAATATAAACTTAATTTAAAAGGTCCGTTAAAAAGTTCTTGTTATGACAGTTATGATTTTCTTGTATTGGAAGATCAGTTAATAAAAGATAACGAGTAATACTTGAATATTTAATGAAAGTATGAGTAAGAATCCACCATGCCTTTTCGAAACAAGCTATATAACCAACAGGGAAGAGTTTAACCCTTTAAAACCTGAATTTTTTTTTTTTTTTTTTTTTTAATTTAATTTTTGTAAAATTTTTAGTAGACATTGACTCCAATGACTAAAAAATAATTAAAATAATCTATGTCCCCCTGAGGCATGAAGGGGCGATAATCAGCACGATTGTGCGGGTTAGGCTTTCCCATGAAAAATTTCTAAAATGCCTCACCCGCACAGTCATACGTTTTGGGCTTAAAGGGTTAAGGTTGATAGCTGTTTCTTTTCAATGACGGGGTTGACCCCTTACGTTAGACTTTTTGCACGTTTTCTTGTCCCCCTCCATTCAACAAAAGGGGTGGACAGTCGAGTGAAGGGTTCCACGTAGTACGAAGGGTGCAAAGACCCTTAAATGAACATGCTGATGACTTTATGATGACCTTGTAAATATTTGTTATATAATTTTGTATCTATATTGCAGTTGTGCAGTGCTGACTTTATAATTTTAATAAATATGGTAGCTAAACATCGCGTTATTATTTTAAGAAATAATTTAGTTTGTATCCATGATCAACACTGAATCAATCCCCATGCATATCCGATCCTAACTTGTCATATATGGAAAAATAGTTATTTATTTTAAATGCGGGTTATTTAAATATTTCGTATTTTGTTACAACTCACTAAAAATATATATATATATATATATATTGTTGTCTCTGTACTACTGAATAGTTTCTTACGAAGCGAGTAATGTAACCCTGAATAATTTTAACATTGATCATAAAATCACATGTTATAATCAGAATTATCTTTGACACCAAAAAATTGTCTTATCTGTAGAATTTAGTGGATATTGTAATTTGTGTATTTGGGTATTGAAATTCAAAATATGAATTGAATTTGTGTTCAATTTAAAAATTATTTACTTTTATTTTTCATCGCAAGTGAAATTGTCGCTTTTGATCAATAACTTTTAAATTATCATAAAATTAAAACAACATTATTAATAAACCAAACCAAAAATATTTTAAAGTATGAATGATTTTGCTGTATTTAATTTCAAAGTAATGCAATGCAATGTAACACAACAAGAAAGCAAAGTATGTTAATTGTATACGTAAAAAAAAAAAAAAAGATACCCTATCCTTAAATAAGTAATAAAATGATTACTTTTTATAATGGTACTAAATTGTATTGAGTTCAATTACATTAAAAGAGGATACATAAAATATTTATTTAATTGTGACATAATTTAAAAAAATCTTTAATTTTATTGTAGAATGTTTATACTTTTGCTGATAACTTCCAATCAAGAGCTTACTGATGTAAACATTGCGAAAGTTAATATCTATTGACGAAAAAGATTTTTGCGCATGAACCGTAAAGAGGAAATTAATTAAATGAAACTATTAGAGACGCTCCAAAAATGTCATGCTCTAATAACAAAAAATAATTATCTATTCATCATTTCAATTAAAGAAATTGATAAAGCAAATCCTTCTTTTTTTTGTGCCTGTAAATGGATTTAAAATCTTAATTGCACTATTTTTACCAATGTTCATATTCCAGCCTGCTTTCAAAATCCTTTATTTTGTGTAGAAAAGTTTTATTATCTACAAATAGCTAAGTTTATAGTGACTAGCGCTCTGGCGCTCGGTACCACAGGTTTCGGGTTCGAGTCCCGTCAGTGCTATGGATGTTTGTAGTGGTTCGGAATCCATTTTAAGCCGTAGGTCCCGGTCTCATAGGACTGTAGAGCGTCACGGAGCAAAAGTCAGACTTCTACCTACGAGTGCTCCATCACAACAGAAGTTGCTTCCTTCCCCTTCAACCATCAGTCCATACGGGTTCGTGGGCTTGATGTAGATTAAATAAGAAAGAACAACATATGTATGTGTGTGTGTGTGCATTTATATATATATATATATCCCCTATTTGTACAAAAGATTTTGACTGATGTAAGGAAAAAAATTTATTTTGGATGATTGCATTTATTTTTCAGAATAATATTTCTTTGACATTAGTACTGTCACACATTATTTATATCTAATTAAAGTATGCTAATTTTTCTGATTATTTGCTTTATATAACACTTTCCTTTAACCAACTAATATCTCTTCCGCAAATTGTCCTGGTTGGCCACACTACTTAATCCTTCCCTTTTACGCGCTCGTAATGCAGGCCTAAACAAATGATCCACGGTCAACAATGGCCGAGCGGTGACCACAAATGCAAAATCGATTAACGCCCGGCTGTTAGATGAGCCGAGCTTATCCGACCTAATAGAAACATCGCCAGTTCATTTGAGGCGCCGTTTGGGGGAAGAATCGTTCTGGGCCGGCATCCGAGCGAAAACGATCGCCGCCGATGCACGTCCCTCGCCCGGGTTTCTAAATAATCGAGAGGGCGCTTGCAAGTTAATCCGAAGACCTTTTCTTCTTTTTGCCATGGTCTTTTGGTACGATTTCTGAAAAAGGACAGATTTTTTTCAGTGACTCGGATGTGATTGATTTTGTGATGTAGCGACAGTTGAACTGTTATCTTTAAGTATAGTTTAAGTTTTTGGAAACTTTTGTTGTGTGTGAAAAAAAATTTGTTGGCTACAAATATTTCTTCATCGGTTTAATGTATAAGTCCAACCATTTTTAAGACAGATTTCGACTGAGGTAAGAAAACAAAAATTAAAATTTGGATAATAATAAATTTATTCGTTTTTATAGAAATTTAAAAACTGTCAAATCTTAATGGATTAATTAATTTATTAAAATTGTGTTGTAAATAATTTGTTATTGGTAGATTTATAAATAATAGATGACGTTTTTGTATTATATTTTTAAAAATTGTTTAGTTCTTTATGAATCTTTATTTTGTTATAGAATCTAAGCACACTGGAAATATTTTTTTTTTTTTAACTATCTTCTCATAAATAACATAGTCTTCCTATTCTTAGCATATTAAAGGAAAATAAAGTACGTGATAAATGAATAAAATTAATGATTTAAACAAATTTAATAAATCGTTTTTTTTTAGTTTACTGTTTATTAATCAATCTTAAATTTAGAAAATTATTCTCAAGAAAAGCCGAACTGTATCCCAGCTGGCATGCAAGAACACCTATATTCAAATTTACTAGTGACGTCTGTTCTGCAAATGCTAGGGGCTTGATGGCCAATTGGTTAACTCTGGTTGCTGGTACTACAGGCTTCAGATTCGAATCCTGGCGATGGCATGGATGTTTGTGAGTGGTTCGAATCCACGTTAAGCTGCAGGTCCCGCTCTAATTAGCCCAAAGTGTGCACAAAAGTACCGTACAGCGACGAACCAAACAACAAAAAAAAATCTGCAACTGCTTTCAGGATTGAAAAGACTCGATGTCTATTATTACAGTGTTTGTAAAGTGTCTTCCATCAACATCAATTGGGCACAATTACTTCTAAAAGACGATGTTGGTATGTTTGTGATATATGTTAATAAAACACGACGCTATCCATAGAAAAAAATAATTATTCTTTCTTTTCTATGGATAGCGTCGTGTTTTATTAACATATATCACAAGCATACCAACATCGTCTTTTAGAAGTAATTGTGCTCAATTGATGTTGATGGAAGACACTTTACAAACACTGTAATAATCTGTGTTTTACTTATGATGATGATATGTTTCTCTTAATAGAGTGATATGTTTTACTTATTTACTATATATATATCGTATATTTAACAGTATCTTTCTATTCTTGGCATATCAAAGGAAAAAAGATATTGCATGATAACAGTATATAAGTGCATTATAGCAATTTAAAACTGTCGATTCTTAATGAATTAAATAATTTATTAAAATTTTGTTGTAAATTATTTTTTATTGCTAGATTTATATTATATTTCAAGTATATCGTACTTTTAACAGACATAAAAGCTGCAAAATTTCACTTAAGTCAAAATTTTATAAAGCATATTAATTTATAATTTTCCAATAATAAATACTATATTTTCATGTCGTACTTTATGCCTCAATTGCCTTCTATTAATAACTTTCAATTTAAAAAAATATTGATATTCTGATTGGTAAATCGCGAGTCATTTTTTGCTTGCAGAAAATCGATCTCGAATACAAACGAGTTTGGTTTATCCCTTGGTGTACATGGACGCAATGAGCGGACGGCCCCCGATCGTCGCGGGTCACGGCGATTGGCAAAAGAAAGCAATAAGTAGCCGATTCCCCGTGCCTCTTTTCTTCCGAGGATCATGCATGACGGATCTGTTTCCATATCTTCCACTTCAGCTGTTGCCTCTCTCGCGCGCACACGCACAGAGGGAAAAAAAAAGCATATTTGAGATCCTATTTATATTTTATGTAAGGCTACCATCCCATTCAGATGAACTTGAGTCCCGGCGCAAAAAGAACTAAAAAAAAAAAAAATCGTTCTTATAAAACATTCTTCACCCTTGTTTACGGCGTGCAGTGGATTCCATCGCCGATGGAAAAGGATTTGAAATCATGCCCCGAAAAGCGTCAGTGAATAAGGTTCCTTTTATTTTTTCCTCATGAAGAATATTCAGTTTTTTAACTTTCCTTTTTATTTATTATTATTATTTTTTGGAGAAATTGTGATAAGTGTGTTGGAAATGCTCTGCATGACTTTGGTCATTTTATGAATTTGGACGTGATGATGTTGGACATTATTGATTTTTTCCTGGATTTGTCACGTAACGCATTGTGATTCTTTTTATATGGATTTTTGTATTAGTTCTTATATTGATTCACTTTGAAGCGAAATAAATATATTGGCCGTACTAGGTTACAGTTCAGTGATAAGCGTTGCAAATGTTTGTGTAACATAAAGTTGCATATGCATGCGTACTACTGTGTCAAAAAAGTGAGACCAGTTTTCAATTTAAATTTCTCTCGCATATGGTATTTCACTTTTCTTTTTTTTTTTTTTTTTTTCCCCGGTTGCTGGCACTGTCCTAGACATCTGTGTGAAAATTTACGTCAAAATATTCATTAGTGTTTGAGTTACGATTGACTTTGTGAGACGCTAAAACTGATTCCAGTGATTTTTGAAGTGTCTGAATTAATTGAGCAAAGAACTTGCTTTAAATTTTGTTTGCCAAAACGTATACAATGTTGTAGAAAACATGCGGGGTGCATTCCTATATCGGAAAAAATGTTTAGAAGTGGTAAAAACAGTTCAAAGAAAGCAGAGAACGCGTTGAAGACGAAGAGCTCTCTGGTCAACCACCAATCTCAACCGACGAAGCTCACGTTCCAAAAATTAAAGATTTGTGCTTGCAAATCATCGATCTACAATTAGAGACCTTGCTGATGATGTTGAAATTTCAAAATTCCATTTTAAAAGATGTTTTGGGCCTCAAACGCGTCAAATCTTGATTGGCACCGAAGACACTGAATGCGTCAACTCACACAGCATTGATTCTTCGCGAATTTTTCGCCAAAAGGAAAACCATATCGTTCCACAACCACCATATTCATCTAATTTAACATCGTTCTTCTTCTGGCTATTCCCTAAACTCAAAAGACCACTCCGGAGACACCGTTTTGAGTCGTTTGAAGAGACATTTCAAAATCTCCGGAATCAGTTTTAGCATCTCACAAAACCAAGCGTAACTCAAGCACTAATGAATATTTTGGCGTAAAATTTCACACAGATTTCCCGTTTTTAGCTTTCCTTTTTTATTTTTTTTTTTTATTATTATTTATTTATTTATTTGATGAAATTGTGATAAGTGTGTTGGAAATGCTCTGCATGGGGTCACTTCATGAATTTAGACTTGATGATTTTGGACTTTATTGTTTTTTTTTTTGGATTTGTCACGCAACGCATTGTGATTCTCTTATTTGGATTTTTATATTAGTTCTTATATTGATTCACTTTGAAGGATAATAAATATACTTCCCATACTTGGTTACAGTTAAGTGATAAACGTTACAGATGTTTGGTGAACATGAAGTTGCATGTATGCATGCATATCTTCAGTCCCAGTATTCCGGCACAAAAAGAACTTAAACTTCGATAAAACATTCTTCACCCTTGTCTAAACTATTTATTAGTATTTTCTGCTGTACATATTATGTCAACATTAGGACCAAACTATTGTGCAACTGACTGACAAACAAATATTAAATATATTTTTTACAATCGTAATTTTTGTTTCAAAACTTAGATATGCTTTCTTAGATATGATCGCTGCTTTTTACTGGTGCTCGTGTGTCTAAATTATTTGAAATGTCTGAATTAATTGAGCTAAGAACTTGCATTAAATTTTATTGGCGGAAACGTATAGAATGTTGCAGAAAGCATTCGGTCAGTATTCCTATATCGGAAAGAAATGTTTAGAAGTGGTATAAACAGTTCAAAAGGCAGAGAACGCGTTGAAGACGAAGAGCCCTCTGGTCGACCTTCAACCTCAACCGACGAAGCTCACATCCAAAAACTTAAATATTTGGTGCTTGCAAGCCTTCGATTTATAACTAGAGACCTTGCTGATGATGTTGGAATTTCAAAAGGATCGGTCAATTCCATTTTGGGCCTCAAACGCGTCAAATCTCGATTGGTGTACCGAAAACACTGAATGCTCCAGCTGACACTGCATTGATTTTTTAGACCTTTTCGCCAAAAATGAAACTCATATCGTTCCACAACCCCTGTATTCACACCGTGCGATTTCGGGCTATTCCCTAAACTGAAAAGACCACTCCGGAGACACCGTTTTGAGTCGATTGAAGAGATTCAACGTGAATCGCAGTGCGCTTTGAAGGCCATCCCTGCCGATGAGTTTTTAGCATGCATTGAGTATTGGGGGAAAAAAATTGCCGTAAGTGCATTGTGTTCGGAGGAGATTACTTTGAAGGCGCTGAAATAAATTTGGAAGAATCAATAAAGAGTTTTTGAAAAAAAAAATAATAATTGGGCACAGTAGTATGCTTAACTTCTCTGCCTTTTGCTGGTGCTCCTGTGTCTAAACTATTTATTAGTATTTTCTGCTGCGCATATTATGTCAACATTAGGACCAAACAATTGTGCAGCTGACATAACAAACAGAGCTTATTCTTTCCCCATTCTATTCCATTGAAAGAAATCCGATTCTTCGTATTTGAAGACAAGGTGACAGCTGCTGTCCTGTCCTTACACTCCTTCCTCCCCCAATCTGGTTAAAAGGGTGCCATTCTCATTTTATTTTTTGTTGTTTTTCCCTACTATTCCCGGCATTCGCGGAACCGGTGATCCAAAACTATCCGTTTTCTGCAGGGAGAAGAATCCCTGAAGTTTTCCACTTTGCGGTTACAAGAAATTTCAATTTAAATGTCCTTGTCTTTCACGAATCGCAGATATTTGCATGCACCTTTTTCTTTTCTTTTTCCCAGGGATAAAAACCCGCGTGTGGTCTTTGTGGCTTTTCGCGAAATTGTTTACGTTTCGATATATTTGAAAAGAAAAAAGGGAGCTGGTTATCAAATTCATAGGCATCGGGTGATGAAAAGGACGGGAAATCAAATGTTCATGCGTTGGCTTTTCTCTCTCTCTCTCTAATAAAAACACTTTTTTAAAATCTAGATATATGAAAAGAGCTTCTTTTCATTCTTTTAAGAAGTTTACTCACTTTTCAAAAAGCTTTTTTGTTGTTTTCTTTTTTTATACTGTTCTTTCTCATTTTCGTAATTGTATATGCCTTAAAAGCTTTCAGTGAAATTTTTAATTGATGAAAATAAAATATTTTGTACAGCGCATAGCCAATAAATGTATCTATACAATCTATTTTTTGAAATATATTTACCGTAACGTTTTCTTTGACGCTAATATATTACTGTCTAACGTTTACTTTAACGCTAATTATTTATTTTTATTACGCTAAAATATTATTGTCTGAATCTCTATTGTACTTCTTTTTGGCAGTGGTTTTTTTTTTTTTTTTTTTTTTTTTTGTATTAGATATTCTAATGTTTAAATTGAGATTATCCTCCTCATATATCTTCATTATCTTATTTTCTAAAATAGTTATCGTTTATTCATCAAAAATTTAGTTTATAGAAACCCTAATGTCTGATAAATGAATTAATTATTTTAATATTTCAAAATTTTGGTTAAAAACCGTTATGAATATGTTATGTAAAATCTGAAACACGCACCTATTTTTAAATTGATAAATAAATATATTTATAATAGGTAATAAAAATTACTGTGTTTTTGGATAAAAATCTGAATATCTTCAATGGAAGACTTTGAATCACTAGAATTCGAACAGATTAAAGCATGCCCAATTTCTAGAAGTGTGTTTATCTCTTCATTAACTGACGGCGGGACATAGATGTTTGTTAGTGGTTCGAATCCACGTTACACTGTAGGTACATGACTAATTACCCCAATGTGAGCAAAAAATGACCGTAGAACGACAAACCAAACCAATCAATAACTGAAGTTTTGACCTAAGGTAATTTGCTTTGCTATGTTTTGATCTCGAGTCATTTGCTAAAGCTAGCATTCAGCGCATTTACCATAACTTAAAATGCATCTTTGGAATGCTTGATATTTTTTGCAAATGATTTAGAACGACTATTAAGTAGTTAACATTTTGGGAGACGCACTTTCCCCCCTCGAAGACAACCGAAGGATTTATCTTACCATCCCCAGTATAAACACTGTGCTTTTTTTCGACAACAGCTGTCAGTATCGAACCTATGTCCTTGGTCTGAAGACCCAAAAATACTATTTGCCCAATCTTTTTCTTATTTTCAATGGCAAGCAATACAAAAAAGGGGGACAATACAGAACAAAAAAGTTTACAAAATAGTTCTTCAACAAAGTTGACATGAAATCATTGCCTTAAGAGTTCTCTAGCTTGCCAGTGTCTCGCTGTTTCGGATTCGCCATGAAGTATCAAGCAACGATGAAACTAATGAACGATGGAATCAATGAACCGATAAGCTCCGTTCATTAGTTCTGCCAAATCACAAAGAGGGCATTTTGGCTGGTCGAAAATCCCAATGCGATGCAGATGTTCATTAGATCAGTTCTTTATAATTGAGACAAGCCACCAGCATTCCATTGCAATACATGCAGGCCATTTCACGATCATGGCGAAAACTCTAGACCACTTAGTCGTATAGAGCGTTGCTCGGGGTGCACCGTTAGGATTTGGGTCTACATTGCATCCCTATTCACCACATCTTTTAACATCAAAAAATTTGATATGATAAATTATAAATTGTGAATAGTTGCGATACTTATAAAAGTACAGATTAAAGATCTTGGCAATAAAAAATGAAAACGTATATAAATTAATTTTCATTGACTGTCATTATGTCTCCAGATTAATAAATTAATGATGGTCATCTGCCCTAGTAATTCAGTGGTCAAATTTTTTGGCTGTTAATATTACAGAGAAATAGGTGGGGCTTTTTGATTTCTTCCCATCTGTTTTGCCTTTCATCCCTGCAGCCGAGGGTGGATGCACGTTGGTGTCTTCTGGGTGAAAGAGACTTACTTATAAAGTGCACAGGCATGGTTCTTTTTCCTCTTGCTGGTGTCCATTCTGCCTCGAATAAATGAATATAGGGCTACACTTTTAAGTCTTCTGGATAAATAAACATGATTCCTTCCAGCGTTCTTTTCGGTCCTTTCTGTCTTCAAAGATGAATGGATAACTCATAGGATGAGGGAAGACTTAAATTCTCTTTTTGAGATCGTGCTTCAAAAATGTGTGGGGAATTATTGACTTTGCCTGAAAAAAAGACCTTATAAAATTTTCTTGCAGCTTACAGGTAAAAAAATAAAATTGTAAGAAGAGATTTCAAAATTTTTGATAAATTTGAAGCATAAAAGAGGGAAAGAATATATTTACAATGAATAATAATACAATAATCCCAGTGGTCACAAAACCTTTTTAAATCTGTAATCTGCGTCAGAATCTCAGACTGTATGAACCAGCGCCTGACAGATCACGAAAAAAAAAGTCCAAAACTTCATGCTAGCGGCCACGGATCAGGTCATTTGATCTCCAAAAAGAAATCCAAAGTCTCATGATAGATCACGGGACCAAGTCATTTAATATCGCAAAATTTCTTCAGAGCGTCAAAAAACAATCTGGTATTTTATTAGAATAATGGAGTTTGGAATTATGGTGTCGTCAAAGGCCAAAATGAACTACTGGAAGTGGTGGATCTTGAAAAGAAGCTCCAAAAATATTATGCTGGGAACACGGATAGGGGGACATTGATCTCGAAAAATGTCCAAAATCTCAAAGTTAGGATCACGGTATCAGGTCATTAGGTATTGCAAAATTTCTTCGGAATCATCGCGGGGAAAGTAAAACCTTATATTTCATTAT